>JANHGB010006094.1:0-51304 GCA_026283785.1 Coracopsis vasa
GAACTAGATGATCTTCAGAGGTCCCTTCTAACCCTAATGATGCTGTGATTCTGTGATCTGTATCTGCCTGCCACCTCACCTGTGACTGCCAGACACACTGTTCCCAGGGCCATCACTATGTGCAGAGAGGTGCCTCCAAGCACCCGCCGTTATTGGTGGCCTGTACAGCTGTTGTGCTACTCCTACCTTATGCATAGCAGTAGTATAAGTATTGCAATTCATGCAAGCCTATTTTTCTCATACTTCAGGATGTTTCAGTGTCACTACTCTTGATGTGCTTTTCACATGGTTTGCGGCAGGTCTGCTCTTCATTTTCTTACTGATTAGTCACAGCTGAAAGGTCTTATTTGGAATGATAAAGCTGAGGGGTTTTCTGTTAATTTTTAAACTTCCATCTACTCCCCCCGCCTTGCACTGCCTTCCTATCAATAAGCATCTGCCTACCTTCCTGAAGGCCACCCATGCCAGTATATTCCAGCAAGATCCTGTTACAGGTCACAGCACACAGCCCAAGCTATGCACTTGCTTTACCCCCTACCCAAAGGGATTTAAAGAAATTTAACCTCCAGACAATCTGGAAAATCTAAGTTGATCATTTACTGCTATTAACCCCACAAAAGATTATGCTGAGTTGATATGCACAGGTAGTTACAGCATTTGCAAGCACAGACCTCATCAAATGCACATGTCACCTGAGCAGGATGTTTCCAACAATTTGAAGTCAGCACACACTGCTTAAGCTGTTCTTTTGTACCCTTCCCCCTCATCATCCCTTTCCCCTCACATACATATTCCTATGCTTAGTCTTTCTCCCAAGAGAAATAAACAACGGGTTTGATTCCTCTCTCACTGCTATCAGTGAGCCTCAGCTCACTGTATGAGCCCAGACTGTGCAATGACAAATCTGCAGACACTTTCTGCAATTGATTTGAAAACTAATTTAATAAATAAAAAAAAAGACTAGAAATAGGAATCAAGACCAATCAAATCATTACTGCAGATGGCCCAGTTCAGTGGCATCGGTTAGCAACATGCTGAGGAGGGCTGGCACACCATGAAAGGACCATCACCATTTATTAGTAAAATCTAGTGCAGATGAAGGAAGATCTTGGCTGTTAGGCACTCTGCTAGATCATGCATGCAAAGCCTATCAATACAGAGAAGATACTGAGATTACTAGAAGTTGAAAAAAGTCATAATATTAATACCTTATTCCACACTGACACTCAGTCAGTATTTCACTGTGGAAGATAAGGCCCAGAAAAATATTGGACATCAGGACTCACTTTGACAGCCACTATCTGTTCCTCTCATTCTCCTCAATTTCACCTGTAGTAGATGGATACTTCTACCATCAGCTTAACTGACTCTTGCTGCTCCACTCTTCTGTGAGTGCACTAATCATTGCTGTTTCAGTTCATCTCCCCACATGATCTCTCTTTGAGCCCACAGACTCAGCAAGAGTGCTTTGTTACTTGCATTCAAGAACTATGCAAAGTCAGAGGATGACCAAGTGCCTAACATGATGGCAAAAAAAGGTTTTGCATCCCAAAAGCAATTGAACTGCCTATTCTGAACATGACACAGAGCATTCTGGATAATGGCACAGCCCTTGTATTGCTCTCCAAGACACCTTCAATAAAGAAAGCAAGCTGTGCAGACTTCTGCGTACACAACAGTTAGGCCAAAAGAAATAAGTGAGGTGCAGACAGGAAAGGGGCCTCATCTTCCTTGCTGGTTTGCATGTTCCCTGACACCATTTTCTTCCTGACTTTCAAAGTGCAGAAGCTGTTTTCACTGTTAGCAATTCCAGTGCAATTAGCAGTGCCTCCTATATCAGATGGCCCTGCTTCTCCTTCCATTCGAGCTATCAGACTTATAGCCCTTACTCCATATCCTGCTGGTCAGCTTTTCCAAGCCTCACCTGCACATCTTGTCCTGCTGTTAGGTTTTTGCTGCTCCACTCTTCTGCCTTTATTGACAGATGATAGTGCTTGCACTATAATACAGTAGTTTCATAGCCATTGCAATATCATAGTATTTCAGAGCACAGAGGTAAAAAAGAGCTGTGTAAGGGAGCCATTTCTTGCTATTTATAAAGAAAGGAAAATTGAATAAATGAAGATAAAAGTTGGTGAGATAAAAGGTAGTAACAGCCTAGTCTGTTCAGACAGTATCAACCAGTCCCATCTGGTAACTGGAACAAACTATACAGTGCATCATACTGCTTTACTTCCCTGTCAACACAATCAAGCAAACCTAGACACCTGGCAAGGCAAAGCTGTTGTGTTTTCAAACTATCTGGTCCTACAAATGCTTGACATTCTTGCTAAAGCTGTATCCTCTTTCAGCTACTGGAGAGCTGTTGTTAATGTCTATATTATTTGGGAAAGGCTTATGTGCATCAGCTCTACATAGCACTGCAACCTTGCATGTGCAATAAACTTGAGAAATGTCGGATTCCTCTTCCTAAAGGTCTGAAAAAAATAGGATTTCCAACTCCTAACATAACAGTGGTTCCATCTGTTTCTAATCTCTTTGTTCTGGGTACTTCCCTCCTGGCCCAAAGACACCCAGTGGAAGTCAGTGATTCTTTTCAGAGGGTGGAAATTAATTTGTCAGTGCTACAGCCAGGTCCATTGCTTTCTTCTAAAACACTCCACAGCTCAGGTTATTGCCTCAGCCCTAATTGCACTCCTCAGCCCTACTTCCCACATCTACAGAAAAAGCTGTAGAAATATCTGTGCTAAGGGGGGTTTATTACTGATAAAGTTTAACTTCTCAGCTCTTTGCCATACCTACACACTGTTTTAAACAGGCAGAAATACAAATAAATCACTTATTAGGCTCAGTCTTATGTGAAAGCTCAGATGAATTACCAGGTTTCTCTGGCACTTAATGTCCAGCATTAGCCACCGATGGCCATCACCCTAAAGAGTGAGGGAGCAGCATCCTGACAAGACACTACCTGCCTGCCAGGGCACAATGCCACAGACTGCTCTGCTTCTACAGCACTCCTGGTACTTGTTTCTCAGCAAGGGGAGAGCACTGAGCACCTAGCCTGCCGGGCCAGCCCTCTGTCCCCAGCTTCATCTGATACGAGCATTCCTTGCATTTTACGATGGCCTTCCCTTGAAGCCATACACACAGCTCTTAAAATGGGCCTTTTAGGAAAGAAGACCATGATTTTTAATCTCTAATGCTAGTGTTTACTTCTACTGAACAGATATCCAGAGGTAATACCTTACATCACTTCTATAACATTATGGAAGCCAACAGATTCTCTGGAGTGCCAGAAATAAGCATTTATGGCTTTTAAATAAAAGAAGTGATAAAATCCAAATCCTCCCCCTAATGTTTTCAAAATGTATTTCACCTAAAGTCATTTTCTCTGTGAGTCAAACTCAGTGTTGAAGTTGAAGTAATTTCCAGCTCCTGGGAATATTACATCACCTTTGTCTGTCTACAAAAGTTTGGCCTCTCATCAAAGCTAATGCTCTGCTTAAAAGGTTTCCACCCTCACCTCTCTATCCCCCAGCTAGTTGAGGCTCCCATTCCTTCCTGCCTGCTTAGCTGTATGTCTTCCGCACTCAGGTCTATAAAAACCCAAAAACCTGCTCAACCCAAAACCCCTTCTCCATCCAAACACACAGTATTACAAAGATTTGTGCTAACCTGGTTAGTCCTCACCGAACATGTGCAGTTAGACACATGTCAGTTTTCAGGAAAATCAATAAGAACCATCTTCTCCACATCAGTAGACAAGGTATTTATACTCGCACAGATCATACTTATAGAGCAATTTGCAAAGCAAGGCAAACTGTGTATATCTAACATCTTACAGGAACCAGAGAAGGTGGGTCCCAGCTCTTTGTCATACCATTCTCAGTCATCTGGACTTCCTTCTCACCTTTCAATGAAGCAAATCCTTGAAAAGAGACAGAAAACTAATATAAAAAATAAAATAGAAAATCAGACTTTTTTTGCTGCTACTTCAGTGGGTTGAATCAGCATACAAGCAGTTAAGCACTAGAGTCCACATAAGGGAAGAAGCACCACCATGCAGCCAGGAGCAAGAGAGAGAAAATCAACAGATCCTTTTGGAAGCTGTATGCCAGCAGATTCCCACCCAAAGGCGTACCATTCCAATAATACTGAACAGACCATAAAACACCTGGCCTTTCAGCCCTTCCTCACAAGCAGAATTAGACATCCAGAGATGTATATTTTTATAATAAAAAAAGGGAACTGACTCATTTATAAAGTTTCTTGCTATTTTCATTTCATGCAAACCCAACCAACCATTCCTGGAGCTAATCATATTTAAGTAGGCAGTTCCAAGACTTCAAGCACTTTATCCTTATTACAGTTACTGTTGCAGTAGACACAGTCCTCAAGCTGAGCCATCCTCAGACCCGCAGTTTGGAGGAAGAGGTAACAGCCTGAAGTTTTTTTGGGACTACAGGTCAGGTGCTGTGCTAGTTCCTAGCCAGTGCCTGACTCTGGATGATACTCAGTTTCCCAGTTGAACTTGTCTACTGGTGAGGTTGCATGCTAAAGTGTACTAAGTGTGTCATTCCCAGTTTCTAGTACATTATTTTCCAACGTGATTTGTATAAAATCAGGAGAGTCCAGCACCTACACATCGGCACAAATCCTGTATGCTTTTCAGGTTTTGATGTACTTGTAGCATTTTCACCTAACAAGAAGTGAAATCTGAGATTTCAGATCAGTAAAAAGCAGGCTACTTAAATATCCAAGCAGAAGCCAGGGGAGAAGTTTAGAGAAAAGGAAACTAGGAAAGTAACATACATACTTTAATTTCCCTGTTCATGGTCAGTCCCCATTTCAGGAAAATCTGAACACTGCTCCCTTTGCTGACCTGTCTGCCCTCCTCAGAAGACACAAGGCAAAACCAGACAGACATTCCCTTTCTACTCTCCTGCTTACAAAACACCTTGAATGTATTATTCCTTCAAAACATCTGTTTGCACTCCTAACATGAGAAAAAATGTTGAGGCTTTATGTGTTTGATAACAAGCTGTGACCTCTGCTTTGGAATTTGGTAAAACACAGCTTGTTACATCTTCAAAATCTAGTCACTTTTGAAACTTGACAGAATTAAACTCTAATTATTCTAAAGTGAAATGATTCCTATGTTTCTGTTTTACAGATATCCACTAAGATTATTAAAGAAGGCTCATTAGCTTTGCTTTGTTTCTTTTTAATCACTTTAGTGGGTGAAACTCCAGTTAGTGAATCGGAGTGGTTTTAGTGCAAGGGTAGTGAGCTCATGACCTGAGTATAGTAGTTCATCCAGGCCACAGCCCCATCTCAACACCACCTTCAAGAGCACCCCTGAAATGTGGACCAGCAGCAAGCCACAAACCAGGTGATGACTTGGGCAACCTGCACCAACCATTTCTTCTAAGGGACTTACAGTCTTTCTACCTCTTGCCTTCATCTTGTCTACAGCCTAAAGGCAGGTCCCACCACTGTAAGGAAGATGCAAGGAGGGACTGTATAGGCATGTCTGCCAGGATAAATGTGCAGCCTCTGGCCATATGACACACTGTGCGGTGATCACAGGACAGAGTAAGCCCACATTAGCCACAGGACAGGACACAGATGCAGCCTCCAGTGAAATGACACATTTCACACATACCTGGACATGTGGCAGCTAGATGACAGGGCAGGTAGGTTTTGAGAACATGACATATACACAGCTATTTATCCGGCAGGGAAAGGGCCACACCTTTCCTTATCACATAGCTATCAGAAGCTATGTGACTGCCCAGGCTGAAAGCACAAGCACTGCTGCCTCGGAGCAATTCTGATTATGGTAAATACACTGCTGCTCCTACAAGCACATCATTTTTCTCTTTGTCTGGTTTGCTGATGTTCTCTATTACAGGTAGAGTGGTCTGTATCTTCAAGATAACAAGCTAGTCCATTTTATTACACATTAATGAGGTTCACTACAAGGTTTCCTTTTATTTTCAGCCATTTGACTGATAGTGAACATTCTTCACATAGTCAAGCAGAATACCTGTGGGACATCCTAAAACTCTTTTCATTCCTACTAGCTGCTTATAAAATGACAATGGAGTAAAGTTGTCAATTAAGAAGAAAATACTAAAATAATAGCTAAAGAAAGAAATATCACTGTTCTTCACTGAGTACTTTTTTATTTGTTTACCTGCCTTTCTAAAGTGTGGTCTTTGTTCATGGTCTTTCTTAAGGGAGAGGTCTTTCTTAAACCATGGAAAGACACAGGAACAGCAAGGATCACACATCAGTGACAGGAAGAGCAATGAAGCAACAACCAGTCATGTTAAGGACACAGATGTTTGTCTTTTACAAATGTAATGTGGCATCTGGCACACCCAAAAGTCCAATGGCTGGAAAACAGTTACAGAGGAAGCACCTTCTAGGCAAATGATCAAATCTCACCCAGTGCAGGGATTTCAGTGGAAGATAACAGAGGTAATTCTGTATTTGGTATTGCTTTATTGAAACAGCTCTGGCTCTAAGTTTTCTCACTGTTACGAGGAAAAGCTATGCCTTAGGAATATGTTTTAACCAAATATGTTTTAACCTATATACTTCATGCATCTCAAAGTTGGCTCTAAGCACGGGTCTGAAATGAGGTACCTGAAGGCAGGTAAGGCAAAAATGAAGACCAGTTTCTTCCCTTCAGGACAGAATGCTGTTTTGATACTAGCTTAGGTTCCTCCACCCAAAGCAAGGTCCTGCTATTAACATTAAACATATTCTCTGTGCAAACCAGTAATTTTCAACAAAAGGGTTACAGATCCCAGGAGGTTTATGGACCATTGCTGGAGAGTCTGAAGAAGGTAGCTGTAAAGACAAGCTATTGTTAATAGTCTCAGAAACACAAAGCAGTGGTCCACATCTCCAGGAGAGAAAAAGACAGTGTCTGTAAATCAGAAGAGAGTAAAATCCCTGAATTGTCCTCTTCTTCACTCTTCTGAGGTTTTCACACTGCACACTTGCTGTTGTTCCTCTCTTTAAATCTCTCACTGCTGTGGCTCAGTCCCTCATCTCTGATGTGCCTGTTAAAAATAATTCCCTTCTACATTCAAATCCCTTCTCTCTTCTTTAAAAGTACAAAACTTTCAATTATTATCTACTGAAAAAAAATTCTCTGTACCTTCCTGCCCTGAGCAGACACAGTGCTGGAAATTCTAATACAGCAATTTAGCACACCTTTGGTATGAGTTGCACTTTTTCATTTAAAAATAAAGCATGCCATTTATCTACATAACTGTAATTCCTTCATGACTTTCCCTCAGGTGTTTCTCTTCTAAAGGACAATTACAGGCACTGAAGTAACTGTATAAAATTACATGCATACCTGATAACTCTGCTTGTCTGCTTCCAGGGCATTAAGTTATTTTCTAACTTAATTGACATTAGCAAAGTGTTGCTTTCAGTGGAACGGCAGAAATGAATCAGCTGGAAGGGAGAAAACTTGTTCCTAGTCTTCTGCCTACATTAACAGGCAAACTGTCACAATTCTGACTGCAGGATTTACGGTTCCTCTCAGTGGCCAGACTGGACCAAACCTCCACAAGAACAGGCTGCCTCATGCCATAGGAGAAAGCCAACAGCTGATATCTTGCCACAGACAGGAGTATATTGCACACTGGAGTGAGACTTGGGAACGTGCTGAGGAAAAACATGCTTTCTTTTGGTGCTGAGCAGAGCTACCATTCCTATTCATAGGTGCCACATGTGACACATCAGTCACAGTCACATTAGCGTGTGGACAATCCAGATCCCCAGAGCAACATGGGAGCAAATACACAAGCTAACACTCCTCCTCTACCAGCACTTCGTCACCCTTATAAAACCAAGTTTGGAATGGTCCTATAAGAATATTGCTTAATTTTGTATGGCCCAGGTTGAGTTTGGTGGATTAGAGGCAGATACAGTAGTCGTTAGGCTGGGTAAATTGAAAACATTTAACATGAGAGTAACAGCTATAAATATAGAAAACTCTGATGTCAGGTGCAGACTTTTTTTTCTTTTTTTTTTTTTTGAGTATTCATTACATTTACATTTCAAAATGCACTTGTAAAATAAAAGCCAACTCATGTCATTATTTGTGTTCCAATTCTCCAGCAGCATCACAGCACATATTATAGGGCATGGCCTGGTTATCACAAAACTCTGAAGCAAAAATTTTAAGCCTGTTTTTCTAAGTATTTGGCAAGCACCAAAAGCACCTGAGTTGTGACATGAAGCTGCACTTAAGATTATCTATGTACACTGAGTTAAGGTCTTAAAGCATATTACAACATAGCAGTTTTTTTGGACCCTTGCCTTACTCTGTTTACTACACAGGTTTCCCTGGGATGAAATCCAGGTAATGTAGTGATGAAGGCTACTCTTTTTGGACACCTTTTTTTTCCCTCTATATCATTTGTTGTAAAAATTGGCAAGTGATTAAAGGTGAACTTGAAAAAAATAGAAGGTATCACAACGAAAGCATATGAATGTGGCTTTTTGCCATGGAGTTCTTCTGTAGTGCCAGCCAAGTCATTTAAATCACACTTTTCACTGTTTTTCAGCAATGTCATATTCCTCATCTTCCCATATGTGGCTTGAGATTGTGGGTTCTAATTTGTAGCAGAGCTGAAAAGTCAGCTTGCAGTTGATTCATGTGAGTGCTTTACTCTGAGTATTTGCAGCACTAAACACTGAGTACTCTTAAATATCAGCTCTTGGGCGTGTCAGTCATACATTAATGCAGATAACAAAGAGATGGTAGAAAAGCCCCATCATGTCACAGAAATATTATGGAATAAATTCAACAGGGATGCACAAGAGAAAAAAGTGCATTAGGAAATTAATCACAGTGATTTCAGAGCAGACTCTTGTAGCTACTTACTTTGAGGTACTTGATTTTGCAGTTTTGAAAGCACCAAGAGCAAGGAGCAAGAAGGTCGGGAGTGAGCAAGCGACTGTGTGGTTCTGAGTTACTGGCTGGGCTTAAACCACAACAGCCACTCTGAACCAAACCTTGAAAAAATCATGTTAAAAAGTACACATTTAAAGATAGACATTTGAGTCTAGTATGTCTAAAAGTTACATGACCTCACATTTCCAATATGTTTCTTTCTTGAGTTTACTTTTTTGTCTACCTGTAATTCCTTTGTATCTTACCAGGAACCCTCAATTAACTGCTAGTAGCTTTAGGAAACCTGAGCCAAGCAGAAAAAGAAAGGTATCCATAGAGACATGTATGTGAAATTCCCAAGCTTCCATTAAACAATGACCATACATGAAGTGCAAAGATCCTTACAGAATGCAAAGCCATAATATTTTAAGCATTTCCTTCCAAAACCTTTGCTGAAAAGTATAAAAACCCCACCATATAAACCCTCCCACAGTGTCCTTAAAAATATGAACATTGTGGTTTCTCTTGAAGAAGTTCATTATAGAGAATTTGAAAGTTTTCTTATATTTCCCTGTAGTTTTGATAGATGAAAACTTTAAAATAAAATAAAAAAACACCAACATGCAACAGACAAAACCAAAAACTTGTGAATAATTATTTTAGTTTACTGCCGAAGTAATGGAAAACTAAACCAAACTTTATATGCCTTCACTAAATCAGCTAAGAGAAAAAAACCTCTCATCTTTCACTTAAGTTTTACTTCTGCTAGTTCACCATGAAAGTTTAGAAAATACTGGTGCTTCTTTATTTCATTTCACATTTCAACAGACAAGACCGAAACAGTGCAAGTAAAATGCCAGGGATGGTGAACTCATTTTATAAATAAAAGTGTGAGCATGTACAATATATAAAATACATGAGTTCATATTTGGTCAGATAATGTTCTTACACCTGTTCATCCAGGCTTTGGACCAAAGCTAGCGAATGATATTTGAATAGAGCTGGGTAAAAATAGATCTGTTCTTGTAACATTATCAAAAGGATCTGACCTAACAGGTGATGACATCTTATGGGGTAAATCAGCTAAATTGGATGTTTCCTCATGTTTTAGGATTGGTTAGTATTACTCAGTACGCATAAAATAGCTGACCTCTAGTACAGGACATACTGTATTTATGCACTGTCACCTACTTCAGTCCTATATCAAGTTTATACTATACTCCTAGTTTAACATTATACACCAAAACTTTCACTGCAGCTGTTTTATTTGCAAACTAGTCCAAAAGTACAGTCAACGTATGTTAAGTTACAATATTACTGCACATCTTTGGTAGAAAGCAGTCTTTGTGCTCTCTCCTCTTTTTTGAATGTCATATGAACTTAGATATACAGGTAGTTAAGGATAGTACTATTTTCTTTATAACTGTTTTGCCTTCCTTCGATAAAAGGAAGATCTTATTAAAAAGAATTGATACAATATCCATTCCGTTTCAGCTCTGTATGTCTGCTCTGTTACCAAGGTCGCTGTTTGTGAGCCCATTTAGCTTCACCTGCATGACATAGGGCTGTGCCCCCCCTTGAGAAACATTCACCACTAAGTGCCTCTGCCCAGCACCCTTGCTGAAGCAGTTATTCAGTGCTACAAGAAAGATTAAACCTACTTTCCACAGTCAGAGTCACCAAGGAAGATAGCTTTGGAAACAACTTAAAACCATGGCACTTTGGATAAAGCTGTACATGTTTGTTTCAAGCAGGGAGGCAGGTGAGGAGCCTGCAAGAGTATGCTTATGTCCAATCAGCAGACAGCAAAAGCACCAGTTCTCCTGCTGAGCCACTTTCAGTTCATGTTTGATCAGCTTTTTCAGGCACTGGTGAAGTTTAGTGACATACATTAATAAGGCAATTGTGACAACATGCCTCATTTGCTCAAACCCCATAATGTTCCCTGTTGACTCAGAGTTTACACTGCACGTGAGACTTAGCAACCTTGGCTTGCACCTCAGGATTTGTCTACACACAGAACACAGCATCAGTCTAATTTCAACAGTTTGTCAAGCCAGTAAAAAATCTGGTGGGACATGGATGACTCAAGATTGACATCTCTGTATTTGAATGATTCTAGATTTCAAACAGCATAAGCTTTAGCAAGCCCTAGGCTTTGGTCCTAAGGCATTCACTGAGCCACTGCACATTGCAGAAGGAAGGGTTTATAATTAAAAATCAGTATCTGGGGAGCTCTTTCCTGGTTTTGTGATACACTTTCTATGTTACCATATTTGTAGTCGGTATTGTCAGTGTTTTCCATTTGTTTCTGCTACCTTTTTAACTGTTGGCTATTAATAAGTAGGGCATTGAAACAAAGCATTGCTACACAGCTAAATGTTAACATCTCTCTTGCCCCTTCCTCTGCAGTTGGAACTAAAATAAAAGAGTTAATCATTGTACGCGTAGCTTAGAAACACCTCTACAGAATCCTGTACTGTACATCCTCCCTACTGTACCCCTATCACAACACTCTAATTAACCAGCTACTTAGCTAACAGAGCAGCCAACATACCAACTGGCTGTAAGATTGTCAGCTCAGTATGGAATTTCTAGTAGTCAAAAGAAGCAGAAAACTATTGATGTCTCTACAGAGCAAGCATTCAGAAAGGGTTTCCCAGAAAAAACCAAGGAGGAAAAAGTTAAACAAGGAAGAAGAAGGAAAAAAAAATCAGGCTTGCCAGAGCTATGTAATTGAAACATGGCATACCTTTCAACATGGCAGGGATCATTCCTGTGAATTTCCTATTAAAAGTATAGATGTCAAAAGAAATTTCACTCTTTTTTGTGTACTTTTAGGCAGGAGTGCTGCAAGAATATACCTGGGAGAATAAGCTGATAGAAGTAACTCAGTGCTGAATCCGGCAGAGATACACCTTGAGGCCTTTGGCAACACCCTTGTCCATTTTCATGTCTGTAAAATGAAAACAGAGCTCACTCTTCTTTCCCTCATGTGTTACAGAGATTAAGCAGATACCACATTACTTCACCTTCTACCAGTGTAACACAGCAAACAGGCTCTTTTCCTGGGGGTAGAAAAACTCCTAGAAGGTCCTGGGGCAGAACAAGGTGGAGTACCTTCAAAAACCTTTCACCCTGCATGTACCACTGCAGGCTCCCCCAGCCAGGGAAGGAGGGCAGTTACACACCCTCAGTTGTCTCTGCTGCAGAGTTAAACAAAGCACCATGTGCTGTCCTACTCTCGCAATAAAAAGTAGGGGTGAATCCCATTTTCCTTCTTTTAAGATTAATACTCCCCGCCAGAGAGAACCAAAAGGCTTGCTTAAAATATATTAAGTATAAATATCTATATATTGATGATACATTATTAAAAAATCATTAGAATAATGAAAACTCCTACCCATATGGTAAAGAGACAGGAGAGGAGAAATCTCTTGTACTGCTTTTGTATTTGCCAGGCTGGTGATGACAGTCACATTTCAGCTCACAGTAAGAGAGCACTCTGTACAGCAGCATATTCGCCCAGCACATATCTCACAATAGTTTGCAACAGCAGGTAAATACTAACTATAG
Organism: Coracopsis vasa; assembly: GCA_026283785.1. Lineage (NCBI taxonomy): Eukaryota > Metazoa > Chordata > Aves > Psittaciformes > Psittacidae > Coracopsis > Coracopsis vasa. Next base: position 12,503 of record JANHGB010006094.1, read on the forward strand.
CAACAACTTTACAAATATGGTGCAACAGCAGGTAAATACTAACTATAGCAACAACTTTACAAATATGGCAACAGGGAAATGGAGAAGTTATGGAACTCAGTTCTTTTGGTTTTGTACGTCACTGGCAGACAAGCACAGAACAAAGCTTTCCTAAATTCACTTCCAGCCCAAGATTAAACCACCAAGTTGCAGGCTCCTGTCATGGTATGAATGGGCTCCTCGTGGAAGCTGGATGACTTGCAGATGGCCGCTGAGCCACCTAGTAGCAGGACTTCAAACAAAATGAGTATTTTCAGTTCCATACCCTATTAGGCCAGGACCGATCAACAGACCAAGTATGTGCTATGTCAAAGTGGCAATTCATTTTTCTTTTGAAAGGAAATGTCAAAGAAAGCTTTAGCAGAAACAGGTAGGTATTTCCCTTTTAGGAAGTAAAAACTAAAGAAGAAAATGTCTTTCTTTTCCTTGATATCAAGTGTAGCTTGAAGATTTTTTTACCTGCACTGCAGCAACACTAAGCTCCATGCACAAAGCAATAGGATGAGATGTCAGGGATTTTAGATACCAGCCAATGTCAACTAACTGAAACAATGATGAGACTCTGTGTGTGTGTCCATGTCTGGCTGATCATTTAGCAAAATTTTGCTTACATAAGGGTCCCCAATATTCTGAAACACAAAAAACATGGCTCCTGGCTGGGAAACATGGAGCAGTTCTATGAAGCAATGGGACCTTTGCTTATCTTGTCGCTCTGTGAACACAGAAGCATGATCCTTTCCACATATTAACAGCTGCAACCTTTCACATAATTAATTTTTCATAACTTTAGCTTGAACTTTCACTTTTCTTTTTATTGCTATAGCATTCAGGTGAAGAGTGTCTTGCTCTTTAGGAACTCAGGTGATCTGTTTTCAGTTTATAACTTTAGAAGACATGCTGCTGTATTACAGGCAATCCAAATGTGTGCAATACTTACTGTACATGAAAGCGTTAGTTGTACAACTGGATGGGCACCATGCCAGCCAAACTCATCCATCAGGCTGTCAACAACTTTCTTTTTCTGCAGAGACCTATGCAGAAAATTTTCGTACAAACAACTGTTCAGATCGCAGGCAGACAACAGGTTGTCTTAAACCCACTTTCAATGGCGCATAAGGGTTTGTGAATTTCCAGTTTCACCTGCAAGAACAGGATGTTCTGATTTACATTTATGATTTGTTTTACATTTTCTATTTGCAGAAATTCTTCTGGACCTCCTGGCTTCATCACCAAAGACTTTTAGTTCACTGACCTTTTCCATCTGATGAAAAAACAATCCCTTGAGATGCGAGTCCTGCAGACAGAATTGAACTCTCTTCCCTTCCTGCATTTTTTTTTCTCAAGGATCCATGAGCAGATGTGAAAAGATGGCCCAGAATCATGTGACAAAAGCTCCGCAATGCACACTGTCAATGTCATGAAGACTTCTATTTCACAAAACTCAAGTGCTGTTTTATTATGTAAAGAAGCATCTTTTCCAACAGAACCACAGAATGGTGAGGGTTGGAAGGGACCTCTGGAGATAATCTAGTTCAACTCCCCTGCCAAGGCAGGCACCTAGAGCAGGTTACACAGGAACATGTCCAGGCGAGTTTTGAATGTTTCTAGAGAAGAAGACTCCACAACCCTCCTGTGCAGTCTGTTCCAGTGCTCTGCCACCCTCAACATAAAGTCCTTCCTCATGTTGAGGTGAAACTTCTTGTGTTTTAGTTTATGGTCATTACCCTGTATCCTGTCACTGAGCACCACTGAAAAGAGTCTGGCACCATTCTCTTGACACCGCCCTTAAGATATTTGTATGAATTGATAAGATCCCCTCTCAATCATCTGTCCTCCAGGCTAAACAGGACTGGCTCTCTTCACCTTTCCTCACAAGAGAGATGCTCCAGTCCCCTAATCATCTTCACAGCCCTCTGTCAAGATTGCCTAAATGATCTCTAACCTGACCCTCCTCAACCAAGGGAAGCTCTTCTTTCTCCAGAGTTCGTCTGTTGCCTCCAGGGTCTATGATTCCAGAAGGCTGGCCTTAGCAGTAAAGACTGAAGCACAGAAGGCATTCAATAACTCCACCTTCTCTGTATCCTTCGTCACCAGGGCACCCACCTCATTCAGCAGCAGACCCACATTTTCCTCAGTTTTCCTTCTACTACCAATGTATTTGAAGGAGCCCTTCTTGTTGTCCTTGACATCCCTTGCCAGATTTAATTACAAATGGACCTTAGCCTTCCTCGTCGCACTGAAAATAAACATTTTTAAAGTGCTAGAGTGATTTGGGACTCTAATTCTTCAGACTTTCAAGGAAACTTAGGCCTTAGGTTACAGGCCAAATTATTTACACATTCCCAAATTCCTTTGCATAAAAATTCCTTCTGGACAAATCTAGACTTTGAGAGGTACCAAAATAAATAATGATTGATAGCTGTAGGTAGAACTTAGACCTTCTGAATAAAGCCCTAGATGGCCACGGGTAGAATTCATCATGCTGGATCAGATGTCTGAAAAAAAAAGACCTGAGCTGGTCAGTGAAGACACATTCAACCTGTTTTGGATGTCACCTTTAAAATTAAATGAAACTCTCTACCAAGCATCCACTTCTCTTCCCTGAACTCAGAGCTAGCTCATTTCTAGATATCAACACCTCATTAAATAAATCCCCTTTTCAATTCAGTTTTGGAAACAGGATTTAGGTCCCTAAATCTTTTTGTAATTAATCCTGATTTTTTTTTTGTAGTCTAGTATAGAATCTTCAGACCATATATACCTAGACTGGCACATGGGCAATTTTAATAAAAGCAACACCTAGATGTCATTCAGTTTATCCTTAGCTCTCCAAAACCTTCACCAGAATTATCACTGCTGCTTTATAAAGGTGAAGGCGGAGAGGCAAATATATTCTTTATACTATCAGGCAGTAATATTCGGATATCTGGCTGATGAAAAAGAAGAACTCTCCTGGAGCCAATTGAGAGCAGTGTGTTAACTTAGCCATATTTAATCCCATTTTGGAGGAAGGTATTGATTGCAGATTTAATTGTGCATGCAGAGAGCCTTGGGAGACTACTGCATTCAGCTTAACAGCTCTAGCAGCCCTCGGGTGAGGTTGCATCACATATGGATGTTTGACTGATGATTTTTATCAACTTTTTCCTTCAAATGTGACATTTACTTTCCCTCCAAGAAACAGCCTCTTCATTCTTCTATTCATGCACAAAGATTACGCAACATCTTTAAAAACCAAAAAGTACATTCAGTAATTTGTACTGCTTACTCTTCCTTGCCATTTCATGCGATTCCCATGACTGTACTTGATAACAGTATTTCCAGTGCACAGAACACTCCTTCACAAAATGTGGGGGCTGATTTTATTTATTTATCCTTTCCTTTATACATTTCCAGAATGTCAACTCTGACATTCTGTATTTTTGCTGAAATTCTTCTTTTGTGGTCTCAGAATTATGGATCACAAGCTTAGTCAGAGCTATAATTGAGGGTGAACTTAATCAAATACAAATGTTTATAAACCAGTTTAAAATGCTACGAACAGAAACATTTTTCCACTTTTCTTCAGAGCTCATTCTGTTCCGTATAAACACATTTCTATGGCTGATTCTTCAGGCATAGAAAGATTTTCTGAGTCTTCTTGATATAAAGGTGTTGGCCAGCGTTAATGGGAAGATTCAGTTCTGTGTGACTCTGCCTAGCTTTCAATTCTCTCCAAGTACATGAAGGAGGTGATAATACTCTCCAGAGGGCCCCTTTCATTCTTGTCCATACTGATTGCACAGAAAACCACTATCAAAAGCATTGATCTCAATAGACACAGTGGTGTGAAATCAATTAGAAAAGCTACTGTTTCAGCATTAAATGAAGTTTACATCATCAAAAAAAAAAATCCCACACTTCCATGAAGGGAGTGAGAATTGTGTAATCAGAAAGACCAAACCAGCTACTCTTCTTATATGTGAGCCACAGCTATGAATCATAGAATGGTTTGGTTTGGAAGGGACCTTAAGGATCATCTTGCTCCTGCATGGGCAAGGACACCTTCCACTGGACCAGGTTGCTCAAAGCCCCATCCAACCTGGCCTTGAACACTACCAGGGATGGGGCAGTCACAGCTTCTCTGGGCAGCCTGTGCCAGTGCCTCACCACCCTCATAGTGAAGAATGAAACTAGGGGAATATTAAAGAAATGCCATAAATATGCTAGAATAACTGTCACTGTCCATATCAATTAATAGCAGCTCTCAGTTTTGTCACTGTCCTGTTCAAAAAGTCCTATAGAGTATAAACTTCATGAATGTCTAGTCTAAGGTTTAAAAAGAACACATATATCCCTATCATGAGAAATATACTGTTTAGATCAAAAGTAAAACTGTCATTTGCTGTTCAAACAAAAGAAGACCAAATTCCGGCTGCTTCTGCAACAGTTTTGCTGCTCAAAATGCTATGAGTGCAAATCATGGCTCTGCATATGTGCAATACACCTATTTAAAAGCCAAGAAAACCTTCATACATAAAATTTCATTATAATAGATTTAAAATCACAGGCACTTACATGCAGTTTTGTATTTGTATAGCTTGTGTTTATAGAATTGCCTAAATTGTGGAAAATACTAAATTAAAAATTCAAATTCACTTAGAACATTTTACTTAGGCTAAAAAACAGGATTTAATTTCATTTCATTTCTAGGCTAACAGACTTTCTACTAAAATCATAAAAAGAGGGCAATTTCCAAATCAAAATGCCATTTCAAACCCCAAGTTTTAAACTTACAAAGTTACAAAATTAAATATGCTGACTTCCCATGCTTTTTTAATTTTTTAATGCAAAAATCTTTGAGTATATGACGTAAAAATTATTAGCTTCACTCATCCTAAAACTGCATTTTTGGGCTATTCACATAAAACAGTCATCAGTTTGATGTTCAGACTACCACTCAGAACATAGTAATCGTTTCTTAGAAGCATCCAAAACTCTGGAGTGCTAGGATACTGCTTACCAATGTATTTAGATTTTCTTAATATTCATGTGTCTTTAGGCAAACAAATTGGGTATTCCATTTACAAACATATCCTAGCAATAAAATTAGAGCACTTGTACTTAAAGGAGCTACGTGTGCCACAAAGCACTCCAGTTAATACTGAGAAGTATAGCTAAATGAGATGAAACAGCTGCCTAAAGAAGTTCTCATCCTTTCTCCCAGCTACCAAATGCTGTTCCTGCACTGCAGCTCATGTTCCATTAGTTACATGAACACAATTGTTGTGAGGCAGCTCACTAAACTGGATCACTCAACTGATCCAGGCTAAAAATAATTCTGTAACTATTTTCCTTGTTTTCCTTAATCCAAAGCAAGCAAAGTAAGGAAGATGTTATCTCTGCTAGGAAGGAAAGGTGGTGGAGATAGGCAAGATCTTTCATTAGACTAAGTGCTACTCTTAAGAAAAGCAGACAAGTTTTCAGGGACACAAATCTTTCTACAGGTCCAAAACAGACATAGAAAACTGAAGCTGACTACATTTTGGAGACAGTCTCTCTGACTTTGTCCCAGTTACATTAATCTATTTGATAATATCAGAGAGAAGAGTAATGGAAATAAGCAGATTAGATAGGAAATATAGCCAGAGGAGTGACAATAAAACAGAGTGGGGAGAAATTAAAGACATGTGCTTCTGTTCAAATGCTTCTGTTCAAAGAAGGGAGAATTTACTATGTGGAAGCTGTAGAAATGTGTATATTGGTCTTGTATTTGTTGTTCTGACACAGTTTGGTTCCACAGTGATACATTCCATACTGTTTCTAATTATGAGTTTGGTGAGGCTGGGGTAAGACAGGAGCTATTTGGTGCCTTGCTGTAAATGAGTTGGAGAGACTTTCTTTCAAACTGTGATTTTGTGATAAGCAATCCGGTATAACTGGAAAGAAATTAATTAAGGCCAAAACACATCAGTCAAGAGTTTATCAGCTAAGCTGTAAAAACAATATACTCTCAGTCTTTAGTAAAAGAACATGATTTACTGCCTGCTAAAATTAGTCAATTACCTTGTGTTTGTTGATACAAATGGTCATACCTGTAATTACCACCTTTCAGCAGACTTGGAGAAGCTTGGTCGTGGTCACGTTTCCAACTCTTTACAAGAACCAAACACTTGGCCAGATACAGGCCGATAGACTAAAAATGAGTGAGACTAATGGCAAGAACACTGTTAATTATGTGAGGTATGTCATTTACTTAACAATAGTAACTTCAGTGCCAATTTTCACAGGAAAAAAATCATGTATGGATTCATCAAGACTCCAGAAGAGTGCTGGCTCACTGGCATGATGACATGTGGGTTCCAGTTTAGGCTGCCAAATTCATGTGAGCTGATCTTTCAAATAAACAGAGGATCTCTTGTATTAGGAAAAAATATACTGGTTTAGTATGCTAGGCTAATTCAGGTAGGCTTTCATGGAATGCTGTGGAAATAATTAAATAGTCCTTGTTAAGAATATTGCTTGTGTTTGTTTGCCATACTAATTGCTCAACTGTTTATGCACAACAGACAATATGTTCAGTGTTTTCAATAACTAAGAACCATGTTAAGAATAAACACTAATGACATATTTTGCAAGATACATAATCTGTTTGTTTACGTGACTCAGCATGTCTAAAGAGGAGATTTTGATTACTTTAATACAGTCCTGTGGTGGCTATTGTTGACTTTCTAACAGGCAAATGGATGGTCAGACAGTTAAATACTTGAAGAAGTTCCATATTTAAATACCTCTAAGAGCTGTAATTTTCCAAATCCATTAGATATTACATTTAAGGTACAACATAATCCAAGCAATATGATGGTCATAGAAATATCTTAGTTTGCTAATACATAGGGGAGCAGCTGGAAAAATAATGATGTATTGTCAATATGAACTTGTACTTGGTCAATGCAAAATAAACCCTTGCAAATGTTAACAAAACATAAATCCCAAGTACTTCTGTAGTTAAACTTCTTTCCTGTGAACCTCTCATCCCCTACCAAAGCAAACGAACGAATGAGCAGATGCAATGCATTACTATTTTACTGAACATTTCAAATTAACATTCACTTTTCAGAATCTTAGCATTTTTCCAGCTAGATAACATTACAAGCATGCTATATTGCACTTTTCCACCTCCTTAATGTAATGATACCAGCCTATAAGCCAAAAACCCATACACAAAATCATCACAGCCTACCTGAGCACTCAGAAAAATGAAAACAGCTGGCTAACATTTCACTTAAACATAGTATCTGTCACAGCAGGAAAAAAAGTACCATGTGTGCATTATTTCTTCACATCTATCTGAAAAGAAGTATACGTAAAGAATGAGTTTACTATTAGGATATATTGTACGTATTATGCTTTTATTAAAAGCTGATAAGGAATTAGGGATTGTTCAGTTAAACTCCTAGCAAAGTTTTGCTAACCAGGCTTTAAACACAGCTTTTTCACTTTCATAGAAATATAATGCCAGCATAGCAACCAACGAAATTATAGCATGAAATAGTGTGGAAGTAGCCATAAAATTGAAATGGTTTGTCTTGCTCCTTGAGAAAAAGAAGTTTGTGGGAAAGCCCTCCAGCTTTGTTGTCAAGGAGTTTGGATTGCTTAGCAGCATAATGTCTACAGTGCTCTGGGCTTTGGTGCAGCAATGCTATCCCTTGCAAAAATGCAGCCGATGTATTCAAGCTATGGCAAAGTAATGCCAGTATTACTTAAGACCTGCACTTTTTCCTTGCTAAAGTTAATCTAATGTATCATCCTCTAGGAGAAAAGCCTCTTCAGTACCTAATGAACAATGGTGAGTTTTAAGAAAAAAATCTTAATTTTCAAATGGAGGCTGCATTTTTACCTGCTTTGTGAGAAAGAAGTCAGCTAGGCTATTTCTTCAGCTGCACTACAGGTCTGTATTGAAATCATTATACAGAAGAACAAGATCGGAGTAATTATTAGGCAGAAAACGGGGAGGCTGCACCCATCCATTCTCAGCACACAGAAGTTTCAAATCCTCTCAAAAAAGAGTGTGGTTTTTTTCCTCTCATTTCAGGAAGTTCAGTAATTGGCATGCTGTTGGTACCAGCTGTCATGTTAACTGTGAGTTTTAAAATTAGATGAGATGGGAAAAAACAACTGAGGCAAAGAAGATATCTTAAACTTGCAAGGAGATGTGGACTCTGTGATCTACCCAATGTTAATGATTGAAAGGACCTATAATTAACAATGAGAGCACTGCAAAAGATTTGAATGTTCTATTGCTGCAAGACATGTCACAGACACCAAGTATTAATCATGACTTTTTAAATTCTTCCGTCCTCAGTGACCCATTCAAGTGTCACTGAGCAGGACATCTCTGAGGGTGTCCTCAACCTCATCGTGTGCTCAGTCTCTCACAGAAAACACTGGCATGATTTCCTTTCTACAGCAATGTTCAATTTATTTTTCCAAGCTGCCTCTTCTCAGTTTGCAGTAACTGACAAGTCTTGCCCTGGGTAATTTTGTTCTTTGGATATGCTCTCTCCAGGACAGTTTTCACTAGGAATATTTCCAAGGATGTGTCACCCCAAGTTTGTCACGTATTCAGATCTTAGGTAGCTATTAAAATCACACCACCACAATTGCTTCTTCCTGTATCTAAAAATTAACATTCTGCAACCTATCAGACTCCTATCAAAAAAAAAGACACCCTGATCGACAACAAGGTAGTCATAAAGCGGCATCCTCTTCAGGACTATAAGGGGCTAATTAGGAGCAGGATGACCAATACTTTTAACTAAGCAAGAAGAAACGAATTTGAACAATCAGTATGACTAGAACACCAGTTTCAAACCCACACAGGCAAAATGGTAAAAGCCTCTCCATGAATACAAGTGAGTGATTCAAATCTGCCTCACAGAGGAAGATGTATAATGCAAGATTGCCCTTCCCACAAAAGTGTTCTGTTTTAACAAATAAAGTCAGTTTTAAACTGCACTTTTCATTTAAAGGGTAGTTCTAGACACGTTTTCACCCACAATCAAACCAATGTTTTTTTTGATATCCTTTATCCTTGGCGAGCTGGTTTTCTTATTTATGCTGTGCAACTACCTATGTAGGACTGTTGTTTAACACAATATCAACTGAACTGTCAGAACTTAAAATAAGGAATGGGAATTGCTTTTTAGCCTGATTCATTTCACTGATCAATTTACAGTCAGCCTCACATAGACTCCATCAGCACAATTGAAACAATTGAACGGCAGCACAGGAAGAAGTGCTTCCCCATTTAGATGAGAGCTGAAGAACAGAAAAAGCAGCTACTTTTCTAGTTGTCTGGCTCTAGGCTAATGAGAAAAAACCTTCAGTGGCACAAATGATAAAACACAGCTGTTTCCTCCTGCCCCTCTTCTGTTGTGCCAGTGAAACTCTTTGTAGGGTTACACTGAGCAGCACAACAAAGAGCTGATCTGCACTAGGAATAATACCTTTACTCTGGTAGGGTTTTTAGCACCACCAGGAATGTTGGGCACTCCCATAATGCTGTGTTTCCATCAACATCCCTGTTGTCAAACCATGTCCTCGTGGTGAATTTCTGTGTATCAATATACTTTAATGCAAACCATGGCTGGTCACATTTCAGCATATCTTTAATGTGCATTGCAAATAATCAGAAACTAATATTATGGTAAACATAGCTAACTGAGGAATGACATCCTCTATCCACAAAACAAGTTTCTTGTCTCCTGTAGAAATGTCCAGTCTTCAGCTTCTTCATGAAGTCACTGACACAAGTACTGATCACAAATCGGCTGTGGTAATGTCAGAGGTGGTAGTGAGCTTATTTAGCCTCTGTCCTTGGGAACCATATTAAAGCTACACGTTCACTTTAAGCAGCATTGATCAGATATAAGTTAGCCACAGCACTTTAATTATTAGTTTAAAATGTTGTGTGTTAACCTCAGAGTTTAATGTTTCCATCTTACTGATGATCTGCTATGACTCCAGGACTGAAAAAGTCCTAGTTACATATGCACACTTCTAATTCAGTTCAGTGTACCGTGGGTAGTTTGCTTCCCCTAATCAGACAGCCACCACTGTAATGAGAAAGAAATTAAGTTTGCTGAAATACTACAAATTTAAATCATGCAGCTGGTCCATTGGTGATAGTCCCTAGAGGGCAAAGGTAGATCATCAGAGCTAGAAGGACAAGATCCACATGCAGAGTGTGTGCAGTTGAAATCTAGCAAGGGCTATCTGGCCAGCAGCCTGTGACATTATCTGGAATTTGCTATTGAAATCCAAAATTAATTATTTTCCAGGCAATGATAAGCTGATAGAGAATCACTCTATAAGCAAATCTAAATTTTATCTTTTCACTGATTATCTTTGTTTTAAAGCAGAAAAATCTCCATTTACTTTACAATTTCCATTTCCTATTTCTTACTCAGCTCTGATTTTTTTCGAAGTCCTACAGCACGTTCCAAATACAACACTTCAGTATCTAAGCCGTAAGTCTTCCCCAGACCCTTTATCTCCTGACTTTTACACTGACATAGAAAGACAAAGGCTGACCTTCTGCCTCATGCTGACACCTCAGTTTCACGATACAGGGGATTTTGGCAATAGAATTCCTCTCTACCCTCTCTGTCAGTCACTTGTTTTGCTCAGCACTGGATCTCTCTCCTACCCCACATGAAATTATGCAATTATTTGCACAGGCTTTACAAAGGTGCACTAAGCTAAATAATAACTCCCTGAAACTATAAGCAGGAGGTCATGCTTCTGCTGTTTGCCTTCTACTAACTCTGGTACTAGTACAGACCTTCCTTCGAGCTAACTTGACATGCTAAAAGGGCAGAGCAAAAAAACAGGGTTGGATAGTTTTCTGCTGCTCTATCTAGTGAGCTAATAAATCAGCTCACAGAAGGGTCTGACAAATATTGAAGCTGCTGTTCAGGAGGGGAAGAGTGTCAGTGTGAAGCACAGATCAGCTCAGGAAGAAGTGCAAAACCTCCCACCTTTTACAGAAGTAAGCTGGTACCTTGTTGTGTCCCCTTTCTGTTTGCATTATTTTTAACGTTATCTGGTTCCCTGATCCAGTTCACAATCCCCAAACAGTTGTGTCAACAACTGACTGACAGCCTCAGTGTAGAATTTCTTCAGTTATTTTCTCTCTAAGGGCCATGTCTCTTCTGAGCAGTATTTTGCTTCAGACATGTCCTATTAGGTTCATTTAAATAGACCATGTGTGGAAGTGTTACCAGGCATGAAAGATGAGAATCTGGTGTGTTCAGCTTTTATCAAAGTTCTGTTAGTCCACTGCATTCTCCTTTCTATCAGAACAGGAAAAATAACATCATTATGTATCATGGGCAGCTGTGGTATATTCCACAAACACTACAGTCCTCACGTTCATCTTTTCATTTATCAAGTTTAGTCTCTCCATAAACTAGAGATAAGCTTACATTCCTTATTAACACTAATAAAGTTTCACAACTACTCTCTACACAGATATAAAAACTTTGTGCTAAAACTGCTCTGACAAGTGAGTTTATCTCACAAATAATTCCAGAATAAAGCAAATCTGAACAGCAAAACAAGACCTAACTTATCAATAAGCCAGGTCCTATACGTGTTTAAACACTATTTAGCTTCATGGATGCACTTCAGAAAAGTACTTTCAACTATCAACAAGTTATATAGTCATAGACTGCATTTCATAAGTAGCAAGGTAAGTCTAAGAGTTGTTTGATCATCAAGGCTGCAGAAATATAATGGGTGCATTTACCTGACTAGGATCTTCTGTGACTACAAGAGTTCAGAAGAGGAAGCTTTAGCCAAAGTATTGTTGAGTTTGAGTAGCCACTCAACAGACATTTAGGAAAATGCCTCAAAGACTAGCCATCAGGACCCCAGCTACACAGTCTGTAAAACCTTTCTTTGCACTAAACTTACCAATGCTGTGAACTGGCTAGACAAAGACCATAAATTCACACCAACATGTAGTTAAGTATTAGAGTCTTGTCTGTGGCATTTATTCATCTGATTCCAAACGCAATAAAGAGTTTCTTTGATGCATTTTACCTCACTGATAAACCTTGCCCAATGTTAGTGAAAATTTCAGGTTAGTCTAGGAAACACAGGGCACTTGCATTTCTCCTGGAGTGAAACCATCATCCTGAGGATCTTGGACCCAGTGGGCTCAGCAGAACTAAGTTCCTCTACTCGGCACTTCCTAAACTGCCCATCTGTCACCAAGTTGCAACATGCTGATGCAGTAGCAACCAGATTTTTCTTCCTTCATCAGCTGCAGGATAGCAGCGACAGGACTTAAAAGATGAGCTCTTCTACAGATCTCATTACAGTGGGTTGCTTCATCTCCAGTCTGTGACAGCAGATATAAAAATATGTGCAATGAAGCCATATTCTCCCAAAAATCTCAGTGCACTAAAACATCATTAGATATTTTTAATGCAAAGTCAGTAATGTCATTTCTTAGTAGTCCCACTTAAATGTTTATTGCCGCAATTGTAAAGATCAACATGAGATTAATGTGGATATCGTTTTTGAAGAGAAGAACTAACGGCCTGGGTCCAGCAAGTAGATAGTCGAAAGTTTCATTTAGTTTCTGTTGCTGCATTTCTCCCATTTTATTTTCTCTGACCTGTAAAACATAAGTATATTTGGACCCATGGCTACTTTAAATCAGCTGACAATTCTGACAACCATACATTCAACAACAGAGACACCATACATTCAAGTGATCCTTTGTAATGTATGCTGAGGACTGGTAATACTGAGCAGTTTGGCTACATATAAATTCTCAAGCAAGTCTGACAGCTACAGAAATTTCAGAAAAAGGCTAGTAAAAAGTTTGAGAAATAAATCAAAAAAACTGAGAACTAGCACTGCACACTGAGACTGAGGAAGACCTCAGTCATCCCCATCTCTGGCTGCCCAGCTCAGAGGCCATAGTGGCAGCTGAGGTGCAGCGGTCACTCATCACAGTGATCAAAACGCAATTGATTATCAGACCTTACGTGACACAATTTATCCTTTCAGTGTTTCACTGATTTTAATGCTCATGTATGTGGGATTTCTGAGAAGCTCAGAAAATGATTGGATATTGATTCAAACTCAGATATATGGCTATATGCTTCCAGGACTGCTTTATCTTTCAGGGGAGCAATTCTGATTCTCCCCATTCCTGTCCTTATCCCATCCCTGCTTTGCCCCCTTTAAGCAACAAGGCCAGTCCAATAAGCTTCCTATCTGCTTAGCACTTCTATGAACTTTCTAGTCAGACTTGCAAACATTGCTAAACATGATCCTCGGCTCTCACAAGACTTTTCCTCGTTAAATGACTGTCATTCACCCTGCTGACTTCTTCTTCAGCAGAACTGTAATACAGCCTTAGCAGCCAGTGATCTTGAGAAAACAGCAGCAAACCATTCCTCCAAGCGGTGTAAAATTCTCATTCGCAGTCACCCAGACAAAAAAAGAAAAAGAGCATAATTGCAAGGATCTCTCTAACAAGCAGATCAACATCCACATAGTAACTGTAAGGCATTGTATCTAGAAGAAAGAAAAGAAGCATGCCTTACGTCAGACATCTAGATGCCTAACAGAGCAGGAAGTAAGAAAGCATTTTATATTATTTAGCCCAGACTAGAAAAGAATACCCCTAAGAGCATACTTAACATTTTCCACTCTTTCGTTCTACAAACAGCATCCAGTGGGATGATGGAGTTAAAAAGGTGTGGCTGTTGTTCTTGTCTAATACCTCCATTTACAATATTCTAGCATTGGCAAACACTGTGTACAGAGTGAGGAGCAAAGGCTGAGTATACCAAAAAAGTTTCAGAGTTTACACTTTTCCTCTTTCTGTGGTTTAAAAAGAAACCCAGGAGAGGGGTCTCTTTTGTTGTTGTCTGTCAAAAAAACACCATTTATTCATCATATAATGCAACATCTCTGTGGTAACTCCAGAGAAAATTCATAGCTGTTCTTCATGTAATATGTTTGCTTTCTTTGGTTTATGTAGCCACTGAAATGAATCAGACATGTACTGGACCTGTTTATCTAATTGCCATTGAAGGATTAATAATCATATATGGAAAGATTGTTACACTTTTCTAGCATAGGCCTCAATTTTGCTTTGTCAGAGATTTGCAAAACTCTGATCAAAATCGTGTTATTCCTGCTTTGACTGGGTCTAATGATGTTTTCACAAGGTCAAAGTTTAGATGTGCAAAGAGATAAAAATATAAGGTCATTTCAGTGAGGCAATCCGAACTGGAATGTACCTTTTGAACGAACAAACCTGTAGACTTTGTACAAGGCTTTCCTCTCAGCCTTGCACAGCCCTTAGAGAATATCAGCCTGCTGACTGAATTAGACCACAGAGTCACTTTTTATTCTTGGCTTGGATACAGATTTCTTGGGTGACGTTGATCAAGTAGTTTAACCTCTGACTTTCCTTATTTGTAAACAAGAATAATCACCATCTCTTATCCCATAGCTTTAATTTATGAATACTTGCAAAAAGCCTTGAGATCCTTGGCTGAATGTTGCTATAGAAACAAGAAGCATAACTACAATCCAATTGTGTATGATGCTTTTATGACCCCAGTCACTGTAGTCACTCAGGTACATCAGCCTTTCATTTTAATACACAGTGGCACTGTCATTAAGAGTGAAATGGCAGCAATGTCCTATTTCATCCATTTTTTGAGATAGGGAATTAAAGTACAAATGTTACACCTACAAAATCTTTTGAGCTCAAAATTGTGCTTTGGTTTTACCTTTTAGTCATGTATATGGGAAGATATAGGGAAGACTGAGGAAAAAAACCTCAGACCTACATTCCCCTTAACATGGGTCCAAGTATACACATGCACAGACCATACGGGCAGGGTGACCATGCTGCATTTAGCTGGCCATCAACATTTATCCCATCTGCCCTTCCTTCTTGCAAGACCGCTGCTAAGCACTTGTCAAAACAGTTCAAACTCTGCTTCAGTCAGTGACACAATCCACAGTGACACCAGTCAGTCAAGGTTCAGTAGCTAGATAAGCAACTCAAAATCAAAGAAGCAGGTCTGCTACAACTTGCATTAGTCGTCTGCCTGACCAGTCCATCCTTCTCCTGCTCATGTGGAACTGCCATCCAAGTCACTGTGAGTGCTGCATATTCAGAAGAGACCAGTAAAGCTGAGATCATGATCCAAGGAGATACTTCTTCATAGTGCAGGTGCCTGTACATGCCACTCATGCATCGAAGTCAATCTGTGCAGCAACCATGGAACTCATTTTGTTTCAGAAACATGCATTAAATAGTTAGAAATTACAACTAAACAGAGCTATTGCCTGTTGCTCTTCCTCAAAAGTTGGTACTGTTTGAACTACAAAGTTTTAGTTAATCCTTGAGGATTAACACATGCATTTTAATGTCCCATTTGCCTTAATATGTTGACATTTGTGATAAGATTTCTATTAACAAAGGTTTTTTACTGACAGACTTTTGCTGCTCCTTCCCCAGCCACTAACATTGCAGGCAGCCAGATTAATCATAACACTGCTAGTTGTGAAGTGGTGAAGTATATGTGCTCTAAGCCTGCTTTAGGATCTACTAACAGGATACAGAGTTAAACCATCATACGGCTTAAATAGCTGACATAAAAGCCAATACAGAATTCATACGGTGAAAGAGCATTTAAGGGTGAAAGAATTTATACAGCAAATCATTTCAACTGATGCAGCTTCAGCCACTCACTGTCAAGATGCACAAGACTGCATCTGCTGCAACAGGAGTCAAGTTTGATGGGACAGCCTACAGCCTACGTCATTAGGTTGTACCACAGCCGACAAGTGTTCCCTGTGGCTGAGAAGCAGTTTCTGAATCAAGATCATCGTAAAATACATGAGTCTGAAGTTAAGCTTTGTCACATGATGGATATTTTCCTATCACTGCTAAGAAGTAAATTTAAAAAAAAAAATTATATACTATATTTTCATACAATATTTACAGAAAAGTTTTGAATTATTTTAAATTCTTTCTTTTTTTAAAAAAAGCAACTGTGGATTAAACCTCCTACATAAAAAGCTTCATAGGTATTTTTCCTATAGTGCCATAACATAAGCATTTGACCTAATGCTCCTTTTTCTTAGATTAGAGCAACAAAAAACGTTGGCAGCAGTTTCTGGACACTTGTGTAAACAGCTGAGCTCCCTGTGGGCCCAAAGATACACTTTAAGAAAAAGAGTCCATTGGAGACAATTTTCTTTCAAACCCTTATCAAAGTGTTCATCCTGAATATCCCACTGATGTCAGAGAGTCCATATATGTTAGATGGACCTTATAAAAAGGCTTTTCTGAGTACCATCTTAGTTTGTCAAGGCCACCCCTTAGTATTATTTTGTCCATCTGCCAACATTAAGGTTTGCACAAAACGATGACTGTCGGTACCTTTGCTAAGGAACAGTGCAAATGACATGTTAGCAGCCAACCCCTGCTGATTAGCATGAGACTTCAGCGGGTTTAGCAGGCAAGCTGCTGTGAGCTTGTAAATGCATTTGGGATACTGTTTGAAATCTGTGCTGTGGAGTAACATTTGTATGAATCAGCAAACAGGGAAATACCTGTATACATAGGATACATATAGAAGTCAATTTTGGTCATTTTATATCAAGCAGTATAACTTTTTATTCTTTTGAGGCTTCAGTTAGACTAATCCAAGAGCCTGGATGAAAAAGATTAACAAAACACTGTTTGTTTAGTTAGCTGCTGTTGATTGCTTTTCTCTCACCAAGGAAGAAGCACAATCAGAGATTGAATCAGAGATTGAATCTTCTTCATTTGATCCTACATAAGAAAGGAGAAAAATGGTAAGTGAAAAGAGGCTATGAGATCTCCCTGCTGGGATTTTGCCGAGTGTTTCTCACACATGACCAGTTAATGGAAAGACCAATGCCCAGAAATTCCATAGCCTGGCTCCCACTGCTTTCATTCCTGCCTGTTACCACCTAAAGGTTGTCTGTAAGTGACTTACCCAACGCTCTTAGGACGGGAGGGAACTTCTTCTTTTCCATTGTTTTTCAGGTAATTTCTGACAAAAGCTGGGTCCTTGATCTCTTTGGGTGGTGGGTTATTTTTTTACATTTTAAAAGGACATTTTTCATACATTGATAAAAAGGCACCTGCTTTCTGTTAGGGACAGAGAAGGAAGGTCCTGATCTGACAGTGTTGCTTTTGCTAAGAAAACTTTGCAGGTCAGTGTGATACTGCTAGTTCAGAAATCAACATTATGCCAATAAGAGCTTACTGGATTGAATCAAGGCACTAGAATAAACTCAAGGCATAATAATATCAATACAAATTAAAAAGTCAGTGTTTCTTGTGCTAGTCTGGGGCCACAAGATTGCTACAAATCTAATGAATCTGTTTCTTACCCTTTGTTCATCATATAAACCAGAAAAATGTAGATAGAGACTGCCCTGGTTCTAGCTAGGTAAAGTGTAGCAGCAGGATCAGACCTTTACTCAAGATGCAAAGAGTTTACTTTGTTAACTCAAGCATCAATAAGACAGCCTTGGAGATATTTCCCCAGACACTTACAGGAAAGATTCAATACGTGCAGTGCAGAGTTAACATTATGAAAAAGGATCTATAGTATCTATCTGCTGTGCAAATACATTTAACTGCTAGATGCAAAACCAGTAGAATTAACCTTTTCATTCTCTGTCTGGCTCTGCCTTCTCTCTTACTGCAGAAGAAAAAAGTGCTAGTATTACCATTAGCTACGCAAGGTAGAATTCATCACTTTAGAAAGTGCAACTAGTATGTAAAACAACAGTCCATGTTTCACTTCAGCCTAACTCAAACTGAAAAAGAAAATAGGGATGCCATTTCATGAAAGCAGCCTATCTTCACTCATATAGAAAAGCTACAGTATAGATATGATATTATCTATTCTTCTCAAATGTTACAACCATGCCATGCTGCCATCCCTGGAGAAGCTCTGGACACTACAGAAAGAGTTTGATCCCACATCTAGACATTCTCTGGCCTCCGAGTCCTGTTTACAGTATTACAGCTGTAGCCTAGAATAAAAGCCATAACTAATTACAGAAAGGCCCTATAAAAGTTAAATGCTAATGGCCCTAGATTATCTCAGCTTTTAGATGATCTAGAAGGTGGAAGTCTCCATCTCTTCTAGCTTGCCCTGCCTTACTGCCCCTTCTTCCCTCTTTAGGCTTTCCATAGCCTAGACTCAAGTTCACATTTTTAAAGATTTCATGAAAGCTGCCCATAGAATCATAGAATAGTTAGGGTTGGAAAGGACCTTAAGATCATCTAGTTCCAACCCCCCTGCCATGGGCAGGGACACCTCATGTCACAAGTAGGTGAATTTAGCACTAGCTTTTAAAGAAATTAATCTTGTACTTCTCCCAGGTAATGCTGTTCACCATGAACATGTGCTGGAAACATCTCTCAAGCCTGCAGTTAAGTGTTGCTTTGAGGAACTGTGCTGGTCTGCCATAATATCACATACTTCACTGACAAAGCTGTGAAAGCTAGCAAAGGTCTGGTTATCATCCCTCATATAGTTAAGGTGTAATGGCAGTGCATACAGCCAAGCAACAGAATGCTTTAAAGAAAAATGTTGTCCATTAAAACTTGACTTACAATAAGCCAGGCTCTACATTACTTTAGCTACCGAGAACTGCAGTGCCTCCATGTTCCCCAAAAAAGTCAGTGTGTCCACTGGGTAGATGAGAAAGGAAGAGGAAAGGATGGTGGAGACACCACAGTGCACAGTAATCCTCCAGGGAAGAGAAGCTGAGTGGTACTCTAGTCTTCCCACTGTACAAACACCTTTTCCCCTTTGGAAATCCAGAGAGAACATGAGCTATTCCTGCTTCCTGCTCTAGAACTTCTGTTCCTTAGCTGACCGGCACATCTCTTGCTTTTAGCTCTGGCAAGATGCCAGTCATCATATAAGCACTGCTGAGCGTATTAATTACTGTGTTCACATGTTCCCTGTGTCTTATTGCCCAATTATTTCATAACAGTGCTATGTACTGTGCCAGATCCAAGCACACAGCTCTCACTGACTTCAAGGGCTTCCTTCACGCATACTTCTGTTGAGATCTACGTTTTTCATAGCTTTATTTACCCGACCTGTAAATATTTTGGAGAACATAATGGTGCTTTTGAACGTCTGCATATTTGCCCTGTCTACGCATTGAAGCTGTACTTACAAATGTATCTTTTGCAGAATTCATTCATGAGGAAAACCATACAAATTTACAAGTTAATAATTTTCCTGAATGTCAAAAGCCAGGGCAGATCAGGATGTTCATTGTGTTGGCAGAGCTTCAAACTAGACTGCTTTAGTATTAATAGCAAATTTCCTAGCCTCAGTAAGGCTTTTAATAGTTTTTGCAGCAGGTTAACAAGTAGCCATGGATATTTGCCATACGCAATTGCAAAGCAGAGGAAAAAAGGTGTAATTATTAAGAAAAAGGTGGCTTGAGTTTTCAGTTAGCTTTCAATTTCTGAGTAAAACAGACGTTCTGCCTTAGTAAGAAAAGGCAGAGATCACAAGAATTCACTGATCAGCATGTTTTATATCCCAAATGTTCCAAACCAACAATCCAGTAAGATTCTGTTATGGCTCCTAGCTGTAGAATGTGGCTGAGTAGCAAACACTACATAGGCCCAGGCAGCTACAAGATCAATGAGACAAAAAGGCAAAACTCAGCTGCATACAGCATTGTGGCCAAGTATGCTTTAGTTGCTCCACCTCACCGTCTGGTAGATAAACATAATCTACCCTGTGAACTAGACTTTTGACTGGGATGACTGGCATGCGTTCTGCCATCCTGTTTTGGGGGATAGAAACATCTGGCGAGGGGAACATGAACACCTGAGAAAGCAGAGTTTCCCAGAACACAGGCTAATTTTCCATCCACCTTAGGAAGATAAAAAGCAGTGAGAGCCTTACAATGACTTTTCAGAGATAGCCACCCCCACATCAGCAACTGGGGATAGGTAAGATAAAGGAATCACTCTTCTGCGCTTATGTTTCATCGGACGCCAGCATTCTTTCATCATTCCCCCACACTCATTTTCTTTTGGTTATAAATGATGAGATACAATGCATGTGTAAGTTACTTAATATTCTGCCTCTCTTGTTCGTCCCTCCAACTGCCCCTTTTTCTGTCATCCCAAAATTTGCCTCTTCTGGCTCCTTACAGAGTACAAGTAGAAAGTAGGTCAGACAAATGGGCACTGTCATGTGACTAGTTTCAATTTATGAGCATGTTGTTGTCTCTGTAGTACCATAGCAAGTTGTTGTTACAAATCCTTAAACGTTTGTTTTAGCCTGAGAGGCTATTAGACTTACTCAACTAGCAAAGGAGGCTTTCTGCAGGAATGTCATCTGGTTAAGTCAACAGAGCTCTGCCTGCAGAGCATAGCTTCCAAAATGAGGCTTCATTCTGTATAATTAATTCTTCACCTTTTCTTGTTTATAATGAAAGCACCATAAAATGCCTAACAACTTAACAACTAGGGTTTATTTTCCTTTCTCTCCTCACTTTTCCCCACACACTCCAACCCCAAAGTCTCAATCAGTCATTTTAGTTTTCAGTCATAGCCAGCACTGGATACACAAGCTTCACATACTGATATGCTTCGTACAGCCATGTGACAGTGTCCCAGCATGTAAAGAGGAGTGCACACCACAGTGGTCAGTGCTAATGGCAGGGAGTGGGATTTACAGCTCTTTTAACCCTCCCAGTAAAGACAGTACCAGTCAGTTACAGTGGCAAATAAAATACTCCGACAGAAGTGTGATTAAAGTTGACAATGGTCCTCCAACCTTCAGCAGTTTCCAACAGTGTTCACAGTTTTAGTGAATTAATGGCAAGGCAAACAGTATCTGCACAATTAGTTCTGTGGTCTGGTAAGGCCAGAATGACAGTTTTAATAGGTTGTTGTCAAATCACCTGTCAGAACAACCGTCTGTTGCCTCTAGACTCTTGGTACATGTGTGAAACATGGTACAATAAATAACTGTAGGCTGGTACTTTGTTAGACCATATTATTACATATTACAGCAGCAACCTCAAGCAGTGCTGTAACTCTAGTCACAATAAAACTCTATTCAGACTTACTGGCTTAAAGAAAGGGGTAGCCACTTTCTCTTGCTCTTCAACAAAAATCCGAAACAAACCCAAACATAACACAGCAGGACAGAAGTGCAGAGAAAAAAGTTCAGAGTGACCGTAAACATATCAGAAGTTAAATCTTACTACCACTAAAAGCTATGGCAGTTTTCGTACTGCATTCAGAGAGACCAAAACTTAACTTCCATCCGTTTGGCTTTGTGTTGCTCACTGAAACTAATAGATCAGATAGCCATCATCATTCTTCCCATCCATATGGAAGCCCCTAAGTTGTGGCAGGCCAACAAATGAGAATATGTTATTAAATTTGGATCAGAAGTGGGTAGAAGTCAAAGTATAAATTTCTCCAATAATCTGGCCCATTCCCTTTGAAAAAAGTCCCTAGGGAACTGGTTTTACTGACAGAATACAGAACAGCTTTAAAGTGGATGAAACAGTGAATGGGAAATTGGACCCCTTCTCGTCTATATTCCATATATTATACATAACGTAAAGGCTTACATTTCCCACTGTTTATTTCCTGTAGATATATCCAAAACACCTATATTTGAACAAATTGTGAAATCTGGCCCTAAGAACTAGGATTTCTCCCCTTTTTTTCAGAGGACAATGAAATTCCTACAGTGGCTACTACTTAGGATTTCTCACTGTAAAAAAGATACTACTTTAACTATACTACTGTGTGTGGGATACATCTGTCGTGACGAATCTGTCTAGCCAGGTGCAACTGAGGTGTCCATTCTCATCAGCTGTATAGGCACTTTGTACAATGAGAAGCAGTTCCGAGACTTGAACAGGGTAAATCCTCCTACCCTAAATAGGCATCTAAGAGGAATGAAACCTCTGGAGGGAAAATCAGACCACCTGCTATACACTGTTTGCTAAAAACGGAATACTAACTTTTATCCTTTAAGTGGCTAAAAATATATGTCAAGTATTTCATCCTAAACCTTTATGTTTAGAGCATAGATCCAGGGTCTTTTCTCTTAAACTTCTTTTAGAAAATATTTTCTAAGTAATTGTTGCTTTGACTAATCTTATTAACTCTAGGATTCAAATAACTCATGAATCCAAGTAAGGCCACGAAAATGAGTCCATTATGACCATGTCTTAGAAAAACAGTTCCAATAGTGTTAAGCTGCAACTAGTTTCCTATGCAACAGCAACTTAAAAATGTTCTGTCTCATAAACTCATGGCACACAATAGTTTTTGTATCTTATGCATTATCATATTTTTCTAGTTCACTGTATATGTAAGCATTAAATGTGAAAGCCTCAACAGCGTTTGGGGGTATTGTCAAAAATTCCTGTTATCTCACAACACTCAGTTCAGAAAACCAGATCAAGTGTAGAAGTTGGCAAGAGACTTTCCAATTTCATAAGGTCATCCTAGCAGTTAATTTAGATTACTAGTTGTGTGCCTTCAGCAGCTATTAAGCTTTTGCTTGATAGTTTTTCAATACTGTCCACTTAGTTCTACCTTCCAGAACACAAATATTTTCACTATTCCAAGGCAACAAATATTATAGCCAGATCTCTTTAGAAAGTACATTGCTAGCGGCAAGAAATTTAATGAGTGCCACAGTCTTATAGTTAATAGCTTATTTCACAGCAGTCACCAGTTCTATACATGTAACTCAAAACTTCATCCCAACCTACTGTTCCTACTGATCACTAATGTTAGTTGAATTGGTTTGCTAATACATTCAAAACTTAATTTCAGTCTCCATTTAGTTTTATGCCATTGGAACTTGGACTTTGTTCCATAAAATTCCAGGCACAAATAATCACAAAATATGTCAGCTATGTTAAGTATCTCAAAGTTACAGTAGAAGACTAACCTAAAGAGAAGCCCATTCTGCTTGGTGCTACATAGTTTAATAGGGCACGGACTAAGAAAAAGGAGCATTAGGTCAAATGCTTGTGTTATAGCACTATAGAAAAAATATCTATGAAGCCTTTTATGTAGGAGGTTTAATCCACAGTTGCTTTTTTTAAAAAAAAAAGAATTTAAAAGAATTCAAAACTTTTCTGTAAATATTGTAAGAAAATATAGTATATAATTTTTTTAAAATGTAGGCATGCCTACATTTCCAACAAGGCATGACTGTCATAGGAAGGTATATATATTGACTGCAAGCCACATAGCACTGAAGCTACAGAACTTGTCACAGACTGCGAAGTCTGCCTGAAAAGCAAATTCAGAAAGCTATTCTGTGCTGAATTCTTTGCGGCTGAGTCTATACTGATAGCAGTATTTGACTGATGTTAATTAACTTAAGGCTAATTTAAGTATTTCTATGTGAGATGGAGTCATAATGTGATTGTTATGTAAATAGCTTTGTAGTAAGATATGGTACTTTATTGCGGTTGACAGAATTAAAGAAAGGTAATGTCATGAAAAAACTGGGACACAGAGAAGCCAGGTGGCTTCCTTAATTTCCTGCTAAAAATGGCATCCACCTACTAATACAAACTGCCTCGCATGAGTACAGTGAACGAGTACAAAAACAGATCCTTTCTAAACTTCAGTCTCTATGTATTTCAGAAGCATCATCCATGATTAGAACAGCCCAACATACCTTACCTTCTTTTATCAGCAGTGTCAACTTCCTGTCAACTTGTCAGCTTCACTTCCCAAATTCAATATCCCATTTCCTCAGTGTGAAAAACAACAGCAACTCAAAAGTTAGCAGAAGCAAGGGTGGTGATAGTATTAATGACGGATATTTACCATCTTAGCAACTCACTTTATAGGTTAAGAAAGCAAAGCAGTACATAGAAGAGTTATTTCTCTAAAAGTTCCATTTTTAATCTTTTCTGTCTACTGCCCATTTCAGCTCCCCTCACATATCTGCACTGCTGATCACTTAAGACACTTGGAAAATATCAGACCTTCAGCATCAGAAAGTGGTGGCACTAACCAATAGCTGACCACTAAGTCCATATATATAACTCTTTGTTATACTGCTGCTGTTATACAGTCCTCTGAATTTCTTATTTCCATGCACAATTTTCTGATACAGTTAACTTCAATATACAGTGCTTAGTTATCCAGCTCAATCTGGGGACTGAAACATAAAACAAAGGCCACAAACTTGTGAATACACAGTCAATTAAAAACTGCAACTTTCGAGGCTCTTTTGTTTCTTAATTTTCTTTTGTCAAGTATTTCAACTGACTCAAAAAGTGACAACCACTGACACTGTCATCAGACTTCACAGCTAAAATACTTACACCCCATATTTGAAAAAGGAACCATGGAAAAGTAAAACTGAAAACATTTTCAAATAGACTGATTTAAAAGAACCATTTCAACAAGAACTTCACAAACAGAACTCAGGAGGGAAAGCAAGTAAAAGAGAACAGACAACAAAAGATCAGAAAGTTGTGTTACGTAATGTTTTGATTTAGCAGTAGGTTGGCTAAATCTAGCACATACAAATCCAAATTTTCCAAGCTTTAAGATTTAAAAAAGTCACACTCTTTCCTCAGTACTGTCATGAAATGTCCTTTCAAATTAGTCCCTTCTTCACAGAAATAAGTTAAAAACATGCTTTTATGCTTCTATCCAATGCTATTCTGTTGATGTAGGAACTCGGGAAGAGCAAGTGGAAGTATATCCAAGTCCCTTATCAGGCAGAATAGAGGAATTCAAATAAGCATGTAGCAAATCCAGTATTCTAAGTACTAGTAAGACTTTGTGCTGGTTCCTTGGTTCTCAGGAGTATGACAAACTCTCAGGCAAGTCCTATATAGTGAAAACATGATGTTTAATGTCTAAACATACCATTCTAATGTTTAGGTCTAGAAACTAGATATAAACTTTCCATACAAGGGAGCTCAAATTTAGGAGCTCATGCTCAGATACTGCTTTCAAAATACACATAGCAAAGTCTTTGACAGTCTATCATACAATCTGCTTGCAGAGACTCCCCTGTAATGCCAAAGTAACTCAGCAGGCTGTCAAGGAAGAAAAGGCTTTATTTGGTCATTAAGGTTTCAAACTTGCTCCTATTGCCATAGTCTTAGCTCCCCAACATCTGGTTGGAACTGGAACAGATTAAAAGTCTCTAAAAATCAGCTGTAGTAAGGCTCAGCCATGAATGAAGTGGCTGTGTTTAACTCCCTCTCGGAAACTGCTGAAGTAGCCTAACACCAGATGACCAAGTTACATAATTTCATGATAAATACCACATGCTTTTAAGGTTTTTTGTCGCTTGAACTCCTTAATGACAGCAGAGAGGAAAGGAAGCAGGACATAAAATAGTGAGACTGTTAGGATTAACATTCCAAACCAACGAACTTACACCAAAATCCCAAGACTGCTAGAGAAGTTGAGAGCTCTTCAAAATATATTTCTGGCTTGGTTGCCTTCTAGTTTGATCTTTCAGGCTTGCACTTTCCGTAATTACAAGTGCTTGAAACTTTCCATCTTAGACATGGGATCTAATATCTAAGTCCGAGAGCCAAGGCTTTAGAAATACACATAACAGTCTGATATTTGGCATAATGCACATTACTGCAACTGTCATCACTGCATCTTCTTCCTGCAGGGAACTTCTGTGTCTCTACAACCATTCTCCATCCTCAGAAGTTTACTTTCACTCAACCACCCCAGTGTCTCCAAAATCTCAGAAGTGAAGAGCTATCAGCCGTTTTCTAAGAAAATAGAAGAAAACACAAAAGATGCCTTCAAGACGTGAAATCCAATGCTTCAGAAACTAACTAGGCATAGTGTGGCTGTTCATATCCTGGAAACAGAGGTGATCAGCCAGTAGCATCTTCTCTAAAGATACCCACTGTTCATCTTACAGTGTGAAGTCTACTTCGCTAATAAGCTCAAAAAAATCAATCCAGGAGAAAGGTTGAAAGGCTGAAAACCTTAGGCACAGGTGAATTCAACACTTTATTCTGGAACAATAAAGAACTCTTAAACAGGAAAAGTAACTCAGCCAGCACAAGTCTGAGTGCATTCCTGTTCCACTTCCAGTCCCCCCAAAAACACCAGGGGCAAAAAGCTAGGAAAGTTAAAACATTTCCCCCAAGCAACATAAGTTCTCTCTTGGCCTGCTGCCATTATAATAAAAGGCAACACATTATAACCAACTTTAGTCAGCTATGGCAGAGGCTCTTAAGAGCTGAAAGAGTCATCTTAGGCCTCTTTTAAAATCAATGGAGAAAACAGTCATTTAATGAGT
This sequence comes from Coracopsis vasa, assembly GCA_026283785.1. Lineage (NCBI taxonomy): Eukaryota > Metazoa > Chordata > Aves > Psittaciformes > Psittacidae > Coracopsis > Coracopsis vasa. The sequence goes on from JANHGB010006094.1 coordinate 38,941, forward strand.
GATTCATCTGTTTTATTTTACACAGTGACATTGGGATGAGATAAATTGTGCTGCAAAATTAAAAAAACAAGCCCTAGAAATGGCTATTTCCCTCTACACACAATAAATGCAGTCCAGATGAGGAATTGTCTGTATTCAGTAAGATGAATCCCACCCAGTAAGTCTGTGGCATACATTCACTCCTCTCAGAGACCTTTTGTTATAGCTGTTACAGTTTCCACCATTTCCAGACTCTTGGGCAACCAGTGTTCCCCTACAATGAGCTCTAAAGGGACAGTGGAATCACAGAAATTCAAACATATTATAGGATTTCTAAGTTACTAGATCCTACTGACATGGATCTGTAGAGTACACCTTACCATGTAGCATATTCTACATGTAGAATACTGGGAAAGAAATAAATCAGAACAGCTCAATTCTCTAAACTGGGAACAAACTCCCCCCCATTGCAAAGCCTTATAACAAAAACTGAAAACTGCATGAATATATACTGCAATTTTCAAAGAAAAAAAATAATACTAAGCTGCATTCTTGATCAGAAAATCAAAATACTCAACAACCCAGACTGGACACATAGCATGAAAAATAATTCTCTTCAGTCAAAGACCTACATCCTCTTCCTTGTTGCATTTTATAGCAGTATTGAATACCAATGGAGGAGAAGACCTGCTATGAATCTTCCTACTCAGAAGCAGCTACAGATGCCTGGGCCAGCACTTTGCACTGCCTATATTGTAAGTTAAGCTTGATAAAAGTCTATTTTCTGAAAATCCAGCCTTATGTTATTCTGAATTAGGTGGAAGTTCACAAAAATTAATTTCTAAAATAATTTCTGCATGTGTGGCAACAAAACCAATCACTGTCTGGTTAGTGCATTCCACCACAGTGCTCTCTTTTATGCTCCCTCAAACAACTGGTACATATGGCAGATGGCACTGGCATTTCTCTGACTTTAACAGTTGGTACAAACACCTCATTTCTTCACCTGAACAAGCCCACATGGGACATGATAGTTGCAGAAGTTATGTAGTATACAACACATGGCATTCACCATCAGAACCATTTAATCTGTAGAAAACCAGACTTCTCATTACACATTATTGGTATTTGGTGTTCATTCATTCTGGGCATCTTGGCTCTGCTTATAGAACAAAGTCTTGCCTATCTAACAACAGGCAGAATTACTCCACTTACCAGTACAGTTTTGCTATTTTATAGATGGCTTTGAGTACCAAGTTTAGTCTGGGACTCCCCAGCACAAGAAAGAGACATTGATGTGCTGGAGTGAGTCTAGCAGAAGGCTACCAAATTGACTGGGAGCTGAAGCACATGATGTATATAGAGAGGATGAAAGAACTGCATTTGACCATTCTTTAGAAGAGAAGACTTAAAGGAGACCTGATAGCTGTCTACAACTACCTCATTGGAGGATACAAGGAAGATGGAGCCAGACTCTTCTCAGAAATGCACAAAACCAGGAGGCAATAGACACAAGCTGAACAGGAGAAGTTCCAAGCAGATATAAGAAAGTAGTCAAAAAACGGTTGCCCAGAGAGGCTATAGAATCTATGCCCTTGAAGGACTCAGACAGGGCCCTGAGAAACCTGATCCTGTTGAATCTGCTTTGTGCAAGGCTATGTGACCTTCCAGAGGTCCATTCCAATCTAAATAATTTTATAATGGGAATGGGAAAAGGTGTGGAGAATACAAAATACAGCCTTGCTGAGGAAGCAGTTTCTGTGGCTTTAACACACAGCTCCCTCCGTTCCTAAAGGATACTCACTCATCATTCAATATTCAAAAGCAGCCTCACCCAGTTGCATGCCAAGTAACAGCATGTTAATATAGTTGGCTCTACACATAGACACCTCAGACTGCCCACAAAACCAGTCACCCTTCACAGCAAGCGATGGCACAGCTGTCCTAAGGACAAGGAACCATCTTATCTGCACAGACAACTGAATTAGCCAGATACACAGCATATCCACATAGCAGTAAGGACACTCCTGAATGAGCTTTAAAGCTCCAGCACTACCCAATTTTTTTCCTGCTGGAGAATCAGCTGTTTTCATGTGCCCCCAGATTCAGCAATAACGACACCCTAACAAGTGCAGAATGAATAGCTAGTGCATTTGGATTCAAGATGAATACTGTACTGCATTACAGACACAGTTACCAAAATCCTCTTACATGCTATGTATATTTTGCCAATACAATCTGAAGCCATGAAGAAATATATTGCCAACAGAAGCAGCCAAATGTGGATGCATTCTGCCAATAGAAGTTGCTAGCTGCACTGCGCCAACAGATTGTTTGCCAGCTAGGTCTCCTCATGCAGAAAAGGCCACGGATTTCCACTGTCTTTCAGGCTGTCTGTCAGATTCCAGTATTAAGTAACTGGATTAACATTTTGCAAGCAACAAGGTGACACTGGTTATCTTCATATCTGTTTTTAGCCACTAGTCAATAAGAGTCAACATGTAAATTTACACCATCATCTGTACTGAACCATGTAAATACAAGGCTGCACATATCTGAGAGGGCTTCATGAGATGATGTTAAACTCTGTAACTGTGGATTTGCTTGTGAAGTCTCTGAAAGCTTTACAGGTTGTGCATTAATACAAATCAAAAGGACAGATATAATGTACTACCACAAAATGGCAAGTCATTGTTTATGTTTCACACTACAATTTTGCCTTTTGCAGTTTCAACAATAAAACTACCTTGCTAGAAAACTAAGTGGTGATTCAGAGTCCCTGAAAATTCTCTGAAAAGATGTTTTTGTTGCTCTTTACTAATCCAATGAATGAGGAACCTTGTGGGAATGTACTGATTCTGATTTAACTTTTCAGGAGGGTTTGAAAGTCTATCCAAAGAAAAAGAAAGAGAAAGACCTAACCACAACTTGGTGCTGGATCACATAAAAGATTCGGATGAGACATCTGATTTGACATTTTCCCCAGCATTTAATGGCCAACATTTAATTTATCAGAAATGGTTTGTGTCTTAAGCTTTTTCTATCTCCAAGAGAAAAGACAAACATTAGAAAGGGGTTTAAGTATTTAGATTTTTAACAGGAACTTTATTAATGAAAAGGGAGAGAAGATGATGTAATTGCTGTCAAACCAACAAATTAGCATACGGAAGCTACAGTTACCCTGAATCCTCCCTACAGAAAATATAGTGAATTGATGAACCTGTAACAATTTTGGCTACACCTTCTTTAGCATACTCATAGCAAGACATCTACAGCAAAACAAACGAACCAACCAAACCTTCTGTCAAATACAATACTCTAGCAGATCATCTTCACCCCCTCAGGAAAGTATGAGAGAGATCAAGTACAGTCAGATGTGTAACCAGATTACCCAAAGGACAACAGGGCGGGACTCACATACTGGGATGAAACATATAGATTATAATGTGGGCTCTGTTGAAATAACAGAAGAGCCAATGTCTGCCTTAAAGTAGCAATCGGGTTTGTATGCAAAGAGAAATAAGAAACTAATCAATTTCAGATTCTATTTCTTATGCCTACACTAGGATACATGCAAAACCACAAAAATTTCATGATGTCCACCAGAAATATTGTAATAATGTCATAGAAAAGTTGAGCTTGCAAGCCACATGAGCAAAATTAATCATTTGTTCTCTGTGGCAAACACTACACAGTATTTAAAACTAGCATTAATACAGACCTATGAGCACTACTGGTATCTGGTAAAATTGATACTGGAGAGACATATTTAACAGCGAAATGGTTCCATACAGTTGAATTACAGTTAATGATACCCACTGCAATGAATTCCATTTAGATGTTCTCTATTCAGTATCCCAAAGCTAGGAAAGCTCTCACATTACCAAATCTGCCCTGATTTAGATCCCATCAGTAAATAAATCAAGTTGATCAAGGCCATTAGGAGAAAAAAGAGCAGGAAAACAACTGTTGCTTTGAGAAACTACAGTCTACAGCCTCTAAGGCAACAAGATGTTTCTGGAATCTATTTTCAAAATGTGGCAAAAGAAATCCTGCTCATTTTAGGAAAAAATCTGAAAGAACATATTTTCAGGGTGCATTGGCTGAGGCTAAAAACGAGATGGATTTCCTAGGGTAGCAAGCTTGCCAAAGAGGAGGGTGAACATCATGACTGCCTTGAAGCCATTCAATAACTGGTGAGGAAACATGGGGTGTCCATCACCCAATTGCCTAGAGAGACCATTTATACATATTAAATTCCTGAAGGTAACAATACAGTCTGTAGCCCTGAAAGATTAAGTAATTCCCAGAAAATCTTCTAATTTCCAAAGGGATAATTCAAACTTAATGAGGAAATTTACCAAATACCATTTGCCTTCTGCAGGTCTTAGTTCAGCATAAGAAAAACAACCTTTAAGTTCCAACCCAAGTTTCAAGTTGTAATAAACTAGCATTTTAATGAAAGCTTTCTATTCCTATTATTCAATACCCTTCTTTTAAATGTTTTTAAGGATTATTAGGTGAACACTTGCAAAGGCCCTAGGTAATTAGCAAATATGTTTATGGAAATATTACAGTTAGAATGTAAACTAAATAGTTTTTTTATGAGTTAGAGAGAGCTTTGCTTTTGACTCTAATAGTTATAGGTTTGGTTTATCTTGACATGAGTTAAAACATCTTTCTTTTAAGGGATCTGTTAAAGATGCACACATACCCAGTAATACTTGCACTCCACTGAAATAATTTTCCTTTAAAAAGCAGTTACCACACAGTCATATGTGGTACCATATATAAAAATACTATCCAAGTTAGTACACTGTAAGCCAGCCCTCTGACTCTTCAAATCTTTGAGCCTTGGTATAGTTCTGGTTGAAAAATGTAGCTAATCAAGTTTTGTGTTGTTCAGATCAACAGATATAGATATTCTTCCCACCTACTTATTCTCCCACTTTAACACTGCTGTGAGGAGGTATTTCTGATATCCAGAGATAATCTGGTCTACAGATCTCTTAAATTTAAGTACTCCAAAAGACATTTTCAGATAATTATTATCGATTAATCTTTTTGTAATACCTGCTGTTCATGGTTTCACCTATGCCCAACAATAGGTCAGTTCTGAAAATCACTATTCTAACCAGAATTTCTAGGACACCTTCCCAAATTTTAGGATAAATGCTAAGACTACAATTCAGCCAGGTCTAGCCATAGGCTAGTTGGGTAACAGCAAAGTTCAGCTATGAATTCAGATACTTTTATTTATTGAGATTTTTGCTTTAAAATAGGTGGTTCAAACTAAACAACAGAATGACTTAGTAAAGTAGAATTCAATTGAATCAACTGAAAAAAAAAAATAGTATTCCTGTGGTACACAACATGTAAAAAAATATTTTATCACTTAAATGTTAACAATAACTAGTATATTAAATTGAAGGTAACCTATAACTGTTCTTCTGGCTGCAGGAGGTAGTTTTCTCATTATGGCCTTATTAAACGCCAAATAGGAAATGTAGGAAGGATGGGAGAAGGATATTTTGGAGACTTCTTGGGGTTAATGTCATTTTAAAGCTCCACCTCCCCTGAAATACTATTTAGAGCATAAAACAAGCAGGTACAGGTTAAGATGAGATTGAGACAACGAGTGCGGTATTCCTTCAGCATGTTTTCTGGCCTGGGGTGAGAGTATAGTAATGGCTTTGGGTAAGCAGAGGTGAATGTTTCCTTGCTGAATAGTATGTGCATTAGCATTGTCTTGAGTAGATGGTTCTTGTTATATATGAACTTCGATAATCAAAGCTAAGCTTATCTTTTGCACAATTCTCTCTCTCTCCCCACCCTCCCAGGGCCACCCCTTAACTAGAGGCATTTCTGTGATGGTGTGCTATCACTTCTCATTTATGCCTCTGGTGACTGAGACAGGATAAGGGCTAACTCTGGCTTAATTAACATTTTAAGAGCTATTCTGTGTGTAGACTGCAAGTTTTCTCAGAGCCTATAGGCCACCCCTCTTGTTTAAGCTTTTAAGGGAACAGGATGTCCTAATACATACCTGCACTGCTGTCAACTAAAAGCCTGTTTAGGCCTCAAGACATCAAGGTCAGAATGATATAATTTGAGCATCTGAACAGCCTCAACTGCATTTTTTAACTCTTTTTAAAAGGAGTGTCTGAGACTGGCTTCTCTTCCAACATTAAGTATCTCAGCTGGAAGGCCCTATTTTTACTTAAGGATAGTCTGTATGTCTGAGAACTACTAAAATTGTTTTCTAGCTTTAAAAAGAGTATCTATGTAAACTTCACTAAAACTGCACGTGCTACAAAACACTTTTAAAGTCATTTGATAAGCTTTTTCTCTTAAAATAAAATGGAATAAGTTTGAAATATTGTTCAAATTATACAGAAAGCCTGTTTTAAAATGGCATACTGCATACAGCTGTACTGCTTTAATTTTGCTTTGGAAAGATGAACAGCATAGTTAACACTTGTTCACGCCTCGTGGTATGGCATTTGAAACTGGTAGCACTAGGTTCTCTAAAAAGCCAAGCTCTTTTTTGCTTTCTAATTAAAACACTCTGGTAAAACTTAAAAAATCTGGATCATCTACTAACATTGATCCACACCACCTCTGACAGAAAAGGATGAAATATGCTTATTGTGGAATAATTACATTCCCTTTGGTTAAGATACTACTTTATTTGGTGTTCTCTTTGAAGAGAAACCTGGAAATCTGACTTCAGTGTCATCAGTAGATCACAGTTAATATAGGAAGGAGTACAGGACACTCATACCCTAAGGCTGGTTTTAAACTGCCTGCAGAATCAAATATAACTCTGCATTATTGGTCTACTCACTTTGACCCCACTACAATCATTCCCTCCTATCATGCAATTTCTCTTCCTGTAATTTAAATATTCAGGAATCCTGTTTCCAAAAGTCAGCTTTATCCATTGGATAGATAGAGCATCCTTTTACAGTGCAAATGGCAGCACTGACAGCATACAAAACACAGCTGGGAAAAAAGCATTGATTTTATATTTATTTATTTATTTTTCACCACACTTGACCTGCTGGAAACAGCCTAATACCAATAACAGTGATTAACTTTTTGCATACACTAAAAGCAATTTGTTCTAACTGTAACATATAATTTTATTAACAAACTCTATTCTATACATTTCTATATCAACACTTCAAAGGCAACAGCAGTTGGTATACAAGGTGTTGTATAAATTACACTAGATAATTTGTGGAACCAGTCTGTTCAGTTCTTGCTCTGAAAAACATAAGGATCTTTACTTTTATTTTTACCAGGGTTTTATTTCTGGTTGCCACATCTCTCCTACCCTCATTACTTTCCTTATGTTATTCCACTTTGTCTAAGTGCTATTAACATTAATTTTTTGGCAATTTATTGAAACTCTTTGCAATCTTCAGTAAGGCCTTTGACAGTGTCTCTGTTTAACATCCCCATAGACAAGCTGACAATATATGGGTTAGATCAGTGGACAGTGAGGTGGATTTAATGCAAGAGTGGCCAGGCCAAGAGGGTTGTGAACAGTGGTACACAGTCTAGCTGGAGGCAGGTCACTGGTGGTGTATCCCAGGGGTCAATATTGGGGCGAGTGCTAACACTCTAGTTAATGACTTGTATGAAGGGAAAGAGTGTACTCTCAGCAAGTTCACAGGCAGTACAAAACAGGTGCACTGCTTTCCACTGCTTTCCAGAAGGACTTCAACAGGAAGAAGAAACGGGCAGAGAAAAAACCTCATGAAGTTCAGAAAAGGAAAATGTGAAGTCCTGCATCTGGGCATGAAAGATCCCAGGCTCTAGTACAGGCTGGGAGCTGAGCAGCTGGAAAACAGCCCTGCAGAGAAGAGCCTCAGAGTCTTTCCATCTCACATGTTAACCATGAGCCAGCAACATGCCCTTGGAGCAAGGAAGGCCGAGAGCCCCCTGAACTGCGTAAGGAACAGCACTGCCAACCGGTCAAAGCAGGTGATCACTCCCCTCTATCAAGCCCTGGTGATACACAGCTGGAGTGCTGAGCTCACTGCCAGGCTTCTGTCCTGGTTTAACCCCAGCCAGCAGTTAAGCACCACGCAGGTGCTCGCTCCCTCCACAATGGAATGGGGAAGAGAATCAGAAGGGTAAAAGTGCAAAAACTCATGGGTTGAGATATAGACAGTTTAATAGGAATAGCCATGTGTGCAAGCAAAGCAAACCAAGAAATTCATTCATCAGTTCCCCTTGGCAGGCAGGTGTTCAGCCATCTTCAGAAAAGCCAGGCTCCATCACACATAATAGTTACTTAGGAAGATAAATGCCATCACTCGTAACATCCCCCCCTTCCTTCTTCTCCTTCTAGCTTTATACGCTGAGCATGAGGCCATATGGTCTGGAATATCCCTTTGGTCAGCTGGGGTCAGCTGTCCCAGCTGTGTCCCCTCTCAACTGCTTGTGCACCCTCAGTCTACTTGCTGGTGGACTGGGGTGAGAGGCAGAAAAGGCCTTCAATCTGCGTAAGCACTGCTCAGCAGTAGCTAAAAAACATCTCTGTATTATCAACACTGTTTTCAGCACAAATCCAAAACAGAGTTCTATACTAGATACTGCAAAGAAAATTAACTCTACCCCAGCCAAACCCAGCACATCTCCCCAGTGCAAGATGGAGACTTACTGGAGTACATTCAGCAAAAGGCAACTTAGATGGTTAAAGAGCTGAAGCATCTGACATAAGAAGCCGAGAAAGCTGCAAGTGGTCAGCTTGGAGAAGAAAAGGCTCAGGGGATCCTACACATGTGTATAAATATCAGATAGCAGGGAACAAAGAACAGGAAAACAGACTCTTCTCAGTAGTGCCCCATGACAGGATAAGATGCAATGGGCAAAATTAAAACACATGAAATTCCATCTGAACCAAAACCATTTTTCTACTCAGTGAGGGTGATCAAACCACAGATAAGGTTGCCAAGAGAGGTTGTAGAGTCTCCATCCTTGGACATATTCAAAACACAGCTGCTCACAGCCCTAACCAACCTGTTCTGGCTGACCCTGCTTGAGAAGGGGTTGGACTAGACAATCCCCAGATGCTCCTTCAAACCTCAACCATTCTGTGAATTCTGAAACAGAGATACTGCTAACATTTTCAGTGCCTTTTCTTTTTGTAAAGCCTACATGGTAACATGATGGAAAAGAATCACCTCAATCTCCAGGCTGTCATCTTCTCAGCATTAAAGTGCTGCTTTCTTAAACTCATTGGTCCTAATTGAAGTTAGGGTTCCCATTCTCACACCTCCTACTTGAGGGTTAGGAGGTTTTAAAAACTTTATTTTAGCCTAGTTCACACCCAGAGGTTCTTATCCCCACATTGTTCAGCCTAACTATGTTTTCCCCTCCCATATACTTATAGAGGCGTGGCCTTATTTAGTACATGAAAACAAAGCTTTTATGGGCTTTATTTTATAATTACATTAATGCCTTCCTCTCTGCTCTGTCTATTGTAAACATTTTCCTCACTCTTTGTAGGTAACATTTGATTACCCCTGACAGACTAAATGGGGGAAAAAAATACAGCAGAAGACTCAGTTACTTACCTGCACTGTGCTTACAGTCCATACTACTGTGGGTAACAGATGCGGATGCAGAAAGGTGCCTCACATCACAATCATAGGGCTATGTCATGCTGGCTGCAGATATTTCATTAAGATCTTGCTTCCAGGCAAAAACCAATTCAAGTCTTTTTCTTAGGGTTGTATTTCCACCCATGTGCATCCTCTGATGCTGCAGACCAATTTTTTCAGGAAAACTTCAGCAGCCTCTGTAAGATGTCCTGAAAATAGAAAGACTTTAGCCAGGACAGCATCTGATTTAAGTTAATTCAGCACATACCAAACTACTCAGCAGTGAATAGGTGAGTTTGACTTGCTTTAAACAAACAGTAAACCTGCATTTTAAATCATGCCTATGAGAAAAAATTTCAAACTTGTTCAAACACTTTTTCAAACACAAAAAGAAAAAACCATTTGGGTTAAAATTTTCAAAAGTAGCAGAAGTAACTTAGGCTCATCAGTTACTTATGAAAATGGGACTTTGGGGCTTTGAAATTTCCATTCTAAGAAAGTTCCTAAATTAGAGAAGACACTGAAACAGAGCTTCAGCAGAAGAGCTGGCCATTTGATAAGCCAAAAATAGCCATTAGCAAAGCAAATATAGCTCTAAAGAGATGTAATCTGTTCAGAAGAACTTTGGAAGGTAAAAGGTGATGGAACGAGAGGAAAAGCTAATACAGAGATCACTTATAACTTATGATGCAAATGAAATACGATCCCATGGCATCTTGAAGCTTGAGATATATTTGCGCATGAGATACAAGCTCATCATCTTCTATATAGAGTTAGGACAGCCTTGTAATATTACATTTTTCTGCCCACTCTCCCTAAAATTTTGAAGGCGAGGCAAGAGAGTTATAAATCAAAGTGGGAGAAATTACTCTCTTATACTAAGCAATCCACCAGCAGTTTTTGCTCTTTACTTCTATTTGCAGTTATACTGTTTTCAATAAAACTTTGTTTCTGTCCTGATATTTATCATGCCATTAATATGTGAAAGCCTATTTTCAAACCCCTATCACTATCATTCCATATCACATTTGCTATATCACATAGCTTCCATTATTAGAGAGAATATACAATGTGAGGAGTGGTGGGAGGTGATATTTTTTGTTTGAAAGTAGTAAATTCTACAGAACTAAGGTAAGCTGAAAAAATAATTCTCATTTTCTGATTTTCTGTCTTTTGCAACCACAATTCCACCCTCAAATATTTTACTACTTGGAGTAATTATGTATGTTCATAGGAAGGAAGCAAATGACAATCCAGTATTAGGCAGACATACTGCAACTATAATTATAAACTACCAGTTCACTGAGAATTTGCCCTCAATTCATTAGCAAATCTTCTCCTAAGTATCTCGATATATATATATACACACACTGCTACACATTCTCCTAGCAAGATGGATTTGCCTTCTTTCTTGTGTATGATTTTTCATTGCTACTCCATACAAATCCAGTCACTCCGAAGAAAGGGACATTTATCCTTAGCTTGAGATTATATTTTTAGAGTGTCAGTTATAAAGATATACTAAAGCAGTAGCTTCCTTTTACTGGATAATAAACATAGCCCAACAGCTGAAAAGATATATTTACAATCTTTCACCAGAATCCTCCCAACCCCTTACTGCTAAGAAAAACAAGTGGGCCACTGCAGCGTGTCCCAGAACTATTTTGGTATTGCGGGAAGTGCAAGTTCCAAAGCAGTGTGGAAAAATGCCCTGCCAGCTGCTCCCCTCTCATACAAATGTGGGCTTATGTGTCTTCCCTGATCAAATAGTAGATGAAAGAACTTTCAGATAAGTTGCTTCTACATCACTAGTGCCACATCCACAGAGATTTTAAGGTGTCTGAAGGCTCAAAGGTTCAGATGAATTGCTGGAAGCTAATCAAGTATCACATCTCAGCTGACCTACGGTAATTGGCTGTGCAAGTCAACAAAGTGCAGTGCAACTCACAGCAGCTCAGCTCCCTTCACTATGGAGTACGCTCACTCAAATTACTTGTGCCTGCCACATATTAAGAGCACAGAGCACACAGACCTATTGAGGCACAGCAACTTGTTACCTCACACCAACTGGCTCTGCTCTGAGTAACATTTGTATTTATAAATATAAATCTGCTTTCAAAGCTCTGGCACCAGACAAGTCATTGGTGCTGTAACTCACCAATGAAGTTAGCTGAGGACCAGACGTTCTACTACTCTGTGTGCCAAGACCTTGGTTTAGCTGAGCATTTCATGGACCCATCTCGTGCCTACCAATCACAAGCTGTCAGGCCTGTGCTTTGCCTGCTAACCAACCCAACAGACAGGCTAGTAGTACAAGTGCCACACCAAGACCAGATTAAAACACCAGATATAACACTTAGAAGCAGTACCAAAGCAGAAGGTGGCATCCCCCATCTTTTATGTGGCTATCTAGGGACTGGCATACCCAGGGAAGAAGTAAGAGACTACTCAGCTGAGGGGTTTCAAACCCAGACTCTTACATTACTCTTGGAAGCATGAGGACATTGGCCATTTTAAAAGGGATTTATAATGGAGTTCATGCTTCTAAATAAAAGTTTAAAAACCTTGGGAAACAAGCAGAAGTCAGGTGCATGTGGATTTTTTCTAAATCTCATGAGCTCCTGGAACCTGATGCACATATGTGGCATTAATGACAATAATAAGTGTAATAATGACACTAATAATAGCTGACACAATGCATGAAGAAACCAGTTTAGTCTGAAGATGAGGAAGACAAAGAAAAGAGTTGGATTGTCTATACAAACTGC
>JANHGB010006096.1:0-17638 GCA_026283785.1 Coracopsis vasa
CAGCCCCAACTTTCTCAGCCTATCTTCATACGGGAGGTGTTCCAGTCCCCTGATCATCCTCGTAGCCCTCCTCTGGACTTGAATGGAACAAAAAGAACACTGGTTGTGAAAATTAAAACCACAACAAACCCAAGCACCTTTTCATAGTATTAAAAAATACCCCAAACCAAAATAGAGCAGTTTTCTAAAACATTATAGCCTTTTGTGAAATATATATGATATGGGTCTTCTGCTTAATTATTATATTTAGATCCTATTCATCAAAGGCATGACCTTTCCTTGTTACCTAAATGATTCATTAGCTTTTCAGACGTGACTTCCTATGTCTAATGCTGCTTTGTCCTGAGATTTTGAGCAGGCTATTAACATGCATCATATTGTATATTTCCTTGCATTGTTACTGTAACTTCTAATTGAGGCTGTCTTCCATTACAGTAGTTCTTACTGCCATTTTGCGGTAACTCATTTCCTTGCAATTAGGTATGTCCTGTCCCTGAAATGCAGTTTTCTTTGTGCTGGTAAATGCACAGCACAAGTTTTAACTGAGTCTTTTCACAGGACTTTTGCATTCAATACAAAGTAAGGATCAGAAACCAGTGTCTCCAAGGCAGGATTTCACAGTGCTTGAAGCACTTCATGCAGGGACACTGTGGCTGTGGCTGAGCTGGCACAGATTAAAAGAGGATAAAATTCTCTGTGAAAGATAGAGGCTGTGTTGTGGGTGTCTGTCCTTTTCTACTCATCACTTGCTGTGTGACCAGGGCAACTTGGAAAGAAAAGGGGGGAAAAAAGGCTATTTTTCTTTTTGTCAGTCTCCATCTGTTTGCTGAATGTGACTGAAATGAACTTGTTGGTATAACATTAAATGGAGAGGAAGTGGTGTGATATAAACCATCATTCAAGTCCATTGCTGATGGCAGAGCCAAAGATGGGGTTTGCTCCCAGCCTGAACTGCCCTGTCTGGGGAACCAGGAGGAGGTGAGCTATGTGAGCCATAGCTCAGTGCCATCCTGTGGGACCTCGTCCTTAGTCCTGCTTAGCATATGACTGCACTTATTGGATTTAGATGATGGACTTGGGAGGGAGCCTGTCCACCAAAGTGCTGTTTTAAATAAAAGGTGAACATTTCAACACTGACAGAATTTTTGAATGAATGAAAAGTGCCTTTTTGTTAGCCAGGCATCATGTAACTATACTAAATGTACTGTTTGAGTAAAAACATAACGAGGGTATTGAAGGATGCACTGTGATATAACTACAGGGCTGTTATTTATTTCCATGCTAAAGCTTAAGGTATTTAGTTCAAATGTGATTTGTTTCTGGCATCTGGGAAGAAGGTTCCAAGCAGCCTTACACAGAGGGTGTAGAGTTGCTTCTTAATTAGTATTGAACCTTCTGGGAAAGGACTGCTGACTCACTATATAACTCACTGTGCAACTGCTTTGTCATTTGTCATACGCCACTAAGCACCTCTTAGATATTAGAAACCATCCGTCAGTACCTCCCTCAGCTGGATCCAAACTGACAGCTTACGAATGAAAGCCTCCCAAAATCAAAGTCAATCTTCTGAGCTATTCAGTCCCTTGAAACAAAGGTTTCATGTGGAATAAGCTGAATATTAATGACTGGAAAGAAAATGAACATTTGTAGTCCTCTCTGCCATTTTCTCTTCTGTCTTTGTTTTTGCTGAGAAGGTAGTCTTCATCTGCAGCTCTTGGTGGGATTGAACTCTAGATTCTATTTAGGCATTTCCATATGGTCCTATACCCCTCTTCCTGCTCCTGTTTGGCTTAAAGAGCTAAAACAGAACAAGGGCCTTTGGAGTCCTGATCCTGCCAAAGACTAGATCCAGAACTGCAAATTCTCAATGAGACATCTGTTGTGTTTCTGATCATGCCAGTGCTGGAGCCTATTGCATTACAGCTTTAGTTCATGAACTCAGCCCTTTAAGGGAAAATATTGGTGAATATGTTTATTCATATTGACTTCCAGATATTACATCAAACATTAGGGGCAGTAGTTCCTACGAAAGCAAGTGTAGAGAGGAACTTAAGTTTACCTCTGCTTACACCTTAAAGGGGTACTGTCAACACAGGGATTGTTTCCATGCTTACTAAAAAATAAATAAATGATCAGTGTTGATAGGTGACCCAGATATTTTTTGTATTTTGCATTTAATGTTTATATACGTGTTTATCAGAGAAAGTGAAAATGGACTAGGAAAGAACAGACAAAATGAATATAAACAAAGTACTTCAACGTCTATGAAAACTGCTTACTTTTCCTCTCTGCTTTCGGTGATAGGATCTTGAAGTAGTAAATTCGGTATTTCCAGGATTCCACATAGTCCTTCTAATACCTGTTCCTTCTATGTGCAAAAAAGGTAGGGAAAGGATTTGGCTACACCTCAGATGCAGGCACATCCCATATCTGTCAATTTAAAATGTCCCGGAAGAGGCCAGTGGGAAGTGCATCACCACGCACTCACCAAAGGCTGTTATATGCACACCACTCAGAGAACCCCCAAGTGAAGAGTCCTTGGTCATCATCTTTCATAGACTCAAACACTTCAAACACAGAGCCTGAAATGAACATATCAGTGGAAAATGTGCTGCTTTTGTGTGTGAGTAAGTGTGTAAATGTGAAGTATAATTTTTTAGGGGTGTTCTTTTTGTTTGTGGGGTTGTTTGTTTTGATTTTTTGGGTTTTTTTTTTTGTTTGATTGGTTTTGGGTTTGTTTTTTTGCTTTGTTTTTGGGGTTTTTTTTACATCTATTTTGGAGAAAATTTAGCAGCCTCACTGAAGCCTAATGTGAAAATCACATTAGTAGCTCTAGGCTCATCTTCATGTCAGTAAGACATGAATTAGCATAAATGAAATCTCTTTCAGGAGAATGCTGTGCTTCTAATTAAAAGAAAAAAATCAAGGCACTGGCATGTTGTTATGGGAAGGAGTGCAGTGGGTACCTGCTTTATGACAAAGTTAAGGACGATACTTCCTTTATCGGAGGCTTTTTGTATCCAAATGCAAGCAAGCAGAGATTTGCTATTTATGTAAATTTTTTTACACTCTGTTTCTTTATACTATGGTAGGATTGTGCATTTTGACTTTCTGCAGCCTCACCTGTATCCTCCAGTGTGCATTTGACAGTACTGCAGACGCCAGCATCCCTATTGCCTATCCACTGTACCAGCAGAGCTTCTCTGACCTGGAGCTCAACCAGCGGTAGCAATTGCTCCATAAAAATGGGCTGCCTCAGTTGCATTTGGTCTTGGTAGGGCTTCCCTCTCCCAAATAGTAATGTTGCCATTCACTCAACTCTGAATGTCTGAATTCCCTATTAACCGCCTGCACCGTTGTGGGTTTTCCCCCAGGAACTGGAAGGTGAGCCCCAGGTACAGTAGGCGATGTTGACATAAGCAGCTTGAAACCCCAGTTCGGGCCAAGTAGAGGATAAATCTTTAATGCCTTCTGCTTGAGCTGCATTGCGTTTTCATGCATCACAGAAAGTGCTGCATTCAATCTTTATTTAGGTTTTCTCATCAGGTATAAAATGAGCTGATGGCAAAATCTGCAGTTACTTCAGATTTTTAAATGATGGAGATAGATGGCTGTAATCTTCTGTCATTTGACATGATTTTTACCCCTACATTTTTGTGCCTCGGCAGAAATGATAGGAATTCAGATGGTAATGAGGTGGCATCCAGATGCATGGCACACATGTGCGTATGCGCAAAATATTGATTTAAATGTGTCCTGACAAGCTGGTCAGGCAGCAATCTGAAGGAAAGGAAACTTCTGAAGTGAAAGAGAAATAATGACAGTAATGAAGAGGCAGAACATTGATTTTAATACGTAGCAGCAGTATGAAGATCTGGGTCTGATGAATCAGAAGGGGGAAGCTGGCACAGGAACCTGCTGTGATTTGTTGCATACATTTGTTTCCATTTTTATCCATTAGCAGCACTGTGAGCGTTTGGATGCAGTCGAGAGATCGGGAATGGGGAGTAGGGGGAGGGGAACTTGGGCTGTTAAAGCTTTGATAGGTGGTGAATTTATATCCGCTAGCTTTCTAATTTCCTGTTAAAACACCTGGGACCCTTTCTCCTTGCCTTATTTTTAAAATAAATAAATAAATGGCACGGTTACCATCCCATTTCTGCATTCCAAGCGCACCTTTCGAGCATTTCCATCACCTCAACAGTTTTATGGACCTTTCCGGTAAGGCAGCAAGTCTTGGAGGCTGGTGCAGTACCATTAGCATATGCGTCTGTGAAATATTTCATCCTTTTGTGACTCCCTTTTGATCAATTAAGTTTATGTAGCTCTTTCCAAGTAAGTTCATAGAATCTGTACACAGGCTTCTCTTTGTGGTACCAAGTTTATTTTCATTGCTGAAGTGCAGCAGCTGGCGTAATGCAGACCTAAATGTATGCTGGGGAAAAAAAAAGAGTAAATGCTTTACAGCGATTGCTGTACACGCTGGCTTTCATGAAGCCTGTGACACATGAACAAATACAAAGAAATTCAAGCATAGAGCATTGCCAGCTTTCTGTCTCTGTCCATGAACACACTGATCTCTGGTATCTATAGATGCAGCCTGTTTGTGCTCATCCATTTGAAAGGAAAGCTAGCCACATGCCATGGAATACATTAATACGTGCACTTTAAAAGAGGAGAGGGAAAAAAATAGAAGTTCCTTTGGCTGTGATCTTCTTTTTAATTTAGTGTTGGTTACTATAAAATTTCATTAATGAAATAAATATTGAATAAACATTAAAGAGGAGAGGGATTTCAGGTTTTGATGATAACGTGACCATTCTTAATAAGTACTATAGATTTGTAAATAATAAGGTGTCACAATTTGGAGTAGAATACAAAGTTAATGGAAGAAATACTGGTGCTTCATCCAGTACTCCAGGATGTTTGTGAGTCTTTTGAAGCATTTGCTGAATTTTAAATGCTTATGATCTAACAGAGGAAAATGCCTCAAAATGTGTGGGTTGAGAAACAGCCCTAGGAGTTGACTCAAGGATAACGAAGACAATAGTGACTTAACAACCTCATTAACTGTTGATAAAATTAGCAGATGAAATTAGATCAGGAGACCTATATAGTAATAAGACAGGAGATATCTAGTCTTTAAAATAACTAGAAATGTGTAATATGCAGAAGAATATCATATGACTTATCAAGTTAATGCATCTATGGGGAAATAATCCAAGATACGATGACATACTATGAATGGAAAGCTGGGAAAGCAGTGGTGTATAGAGGGACCCACATGTGTGGACAGATGACAAGTAAGTTTGCTATGCAGTAATAGCAGTGATACTTGCAAAAAGAAGTTACTATTGCTGTGCTAAGAAAAGGCATGCCACAAGCATGGGAAGGCAACTGCCTCTACTTAAAGGTCTGTTGGACTGCATCAAGACTTAAATTAAATTATGGCTGTTTCCCATATCAAAACACAGGAGCAAACAGGGTTCAGTAAAAAGCAAGAGATAGATTTCAGGCCTGGGTTATGATAAAAGATAAAAATGTATGCATATAGCAAGCATATTGGTATCCAATGGAAAACTATTAAAAGACCCCAGATACCTATGGAGAGAGGAGACAAAGTTTATGAGAAATTTTGAAAGGTCACAATGGTTGCAGAAGAGTGTGGGAAAATAAGGGGAAAATTAGAATTAGTTATTAATACATTTTCACTGAGATTACTGAATCACGTGAAACATCGTCAAAAAGATTTTGACCGTGTGACATGATGAAGTGAAGCAGCAGCTATCAAAGCGGTGCTGGGGTGCCAGAGGTGAGCTGTGGCTGGTGTCTCCCCTCTGAGCCTGGGTGGCTGGTGGGGGCATTCGGTACAGCCCAGGCTATAACACTTCTCAGGCCCCTAAAGGCAGCCTGAGAGCTCTGAACTTACCAAGAGTTCAAGGTGGAATTGCTTATGCTGTTAAAATATATCTGTCCAAGCTGCAGGCAAACTTACTAGTTGGTTAGTGAAAATGTGATACAGAACTTGAAGTCTGATGTCTGTTGATAAGCTACTAATTCGTACCTGACAGTGCAGAAGAAGTGTGTGAGAGGGTTTTTATATAAGAATGTTGGAGTATTAGAAAAAGAATTAAAGCAATAATTTGTGACTGCTAATTGATAGTTTACAAGTGGTAAGTTTAAAATAATACAGGAAGAATTTGTTCGTTACAAGAAGATATCCAGTGCTTTGGGTTTTCTTAAGTTATCCTTTTAATTTTCCAAGAGTAACACTAGTTTTGCTGACTGGCATGTTTTAGTTTGCTGTTGGGCTGTTCTTGAATGCATTGGTTTGCCTCTGTATTTAGCTTCTCTCAGTTTGTTAATGATCTTTGTTGTATATGGTGTCATGTTTACCTTAGGAGACTGTAGGATTTCTCTGATTTAAAAAAACAGAAAGGGGGCATGGGAGTGGAGAGAACCTGATAAATGTCTATACAGACTTCTAATGGTACTTGGCCAACTTTTTTCAAAGAGTATTTCAGAAGGAGCTATTAGAAGTGTGATGAATAGCAGCAGGACACCACTAAAGCACTAATGATCCATGGAGGAATGACACTAAAACAAGCTTGAGACTGTCAAACTTTCACTCTTGAGACTTACGTTACAAATACTTCAACCCCTTGCCTAGGAACTTTTCCATTGTTTGCTTTGTTAACTGTTTCCTGGGAGCAAAGCATGGTGATAAATCCTTCAAGTCATCTGTGTTATAGATGTTGTCTTTTCCTGATATGAACATGCTTTGTGCTACTTTGCATGTATGTGTCTGCCCTCTTGCTGTGGATCCTGTCCCTTTTTTTACAGCCAAAGGAAAGGGATGTGTGGGACTGAGGGTGGTGCACAAAAGGGTTTTCCTGCTGCTGAAGTGTTGGCTCTTTGAGAATGTGCAGCAGTTTTGGAGTATAGTGGGGCAGTTTTTCTAAAACATTAGGAATTCTGATATAAAAAGGTTGGAGGTAGGCAGTGGCTCTTCAGAGAACCATTTTGATAGTTTTATCTATCAGTAGATCTTCCCAGCAGGAGGTGATGGGTGATTGGTTTGAATTTTAATGGCTTTGAGTTCCAGCCATGTGTTTTCCTGCGTAGCTTTTCATTGCTTCCCTTGTCCATCAAATGATGGAGAAGCACTTGAGCACTCAACACATCCTTCCTAAGACAGCACTTAGGCACTGTGTAATCAGGGTGCTGTCCAAACTCTTCCAGTATATTGCATTTGCTGAGTCTTTCATTGCACAAGGCATTTTTATTGCACAGATCGTTCTTGGCACTCTTTTCTGTGCCCTGTCTAGTTTTTCAACCTTTTAAAAACAAACAAGTCCGAACCAAGCAGAGCCCAGCATAGATACTGGAGTTGAGTATCAGGTTCTGGTATAGATCCTCCTACACAAGGCAGGTAGCAATCTCTTTGGTACTTGTACTTAGTCTTCCTCCATTTATAAAAGCAATGACTGTAATGAACCTGTTGTCTCAGTAGCTGTTCACTTACTTAACTTGAATAATTTGCTCAGTCACTTTTACAGTCACGATATTCTGGGATACGCTCCCTGGTACTGCAGGTGTGGTCTGCGTTCCATGTTCTTACACCTTGTGTTTGGATCTTTAACTGTGTGTCTTTCCACTAAGCTATGATGATAAAAGTACTTGGTAACACAGAGAGGGGTGGGTTTTTTTCACAGTGTGCAGCACTGGGAGATATCCAGGTGAGCTGAGGTTTAGTTGCCAGACGGAGTCTGGTCTTAGTAACTCAGACTAATTCACTTTATTTCTGAGTCTTGAGCTAGGCTAGTGAATTCAAAGTGTACTGCATTGTGTGGTGCAGCAGTCCCTGGTGGGAAATACGTATCTGCAGTGGAAGAGTGTACAATTCTCAGTAGGTCTCAGTTCTTATTTTTATTTGTGATTGTTGCTCAGAGGTTTAAAAACCTTTTAAAATGCCTTAATTATTCATTAATTCTGTTTTGAAAACTGTCACCTGAAACAAAGGCTTGGGATTAAAAGGCTGTACAGAAATGTCAATGATACTAGCCATATCCTGTGATACACTGCTGTGCGATGATACAGAACTTTTTCTGCGGCTATAAATGCCCATGCATTTGCACAGAAACTTCAGGGATGTGCCTTCTTAAATAGGTGCACAGTTTCAGAAGATGCTAGAGAAGACCTGGTGTGGGTGCTGGACTCCAAATTTGAGGCCAGCTAAAGCCTCACATGTTTTACTTCAGAACACAAAACGAGAGGAAATAACTTGGTCAATGAGTCACAGGTCACAATGGGATAGAAACTGAGTCCAGGGCAGTGCATAGGGTATTGACATTGCTGGTCTCAGGAGGCCACAGAGCACATGGCACCAACCATGTAAAACATCATCAGCCGTAGCTGTCCTAGCACTGATGAGGTGTAATAGTGCTTCCAGGTGACCGGGGGGGAAGCAGAGCCTGTTCATGCTACAGACGGATCTAGGGAGGCATGTAAGGACCTTCTTGTTTGGCAGGAAGATTTCATCCCTCACTCCAACTCTGCTATGTCTTTCTTGCTCTCTGTGTGTTAAACCAGACTACAGTAACAGACTACTGGGCTTTTCATTCTTCCTTAATGGTGACTGATCTTCACTCCTCAGAAGGTGGCAGAATTTCCAAATGAGTCAGATTTTGTATTGCCACTGAAAAACTCCTGGAAGGTACGCTGGGCAAGGCTGGGATGCAGTGTGTTGTAGTGTGACCATCAAGCCTTTGCAGGGTCTGCAACACAGACCTAGTGTGCAAGTATGTTGCAGACAAATGGATCAGAAGGTAGTGGTCATTTTTGCTGCAAACATCTGCAAACTGGAAACTGCAAGGTTCATACCACAAGCCTACATCAGCGCTAGGATCACACCATTCCTGTTAGGGAATTGTCAGACTTTATGCAAAGGTTGCTCAGGGAGGTACTCGCTTATGTGTCTGGTGTCACTGTGTAGCACAGCTTGCGTAGGGACAGGACAGTCTTGTGCAAGTCTGGGAATTAGAGTGAAATATGAACCTAGGAAGCTAATGTGAACCTAGCTAGGAAGTTAACGGTTTTATCCAACAAACCCATCTTAATCAGGAGAGTCAGTACCCATTGTGCAAACTGGAATAATTTTTTTTTCTTTCCCCTGTTGCTTGTTTTCCCCTTTCCTGTATATCTGAGCATTTTGTCTGGATTTTCTATTTATCTTTGGTTTTCAGGCACACCAGTTCTGCTTCTGGAATGTAACAGTCAATATGATCGGTGCCAGTTGGCTGGCTGTTGCTCATACCATAGGCAAACATCCAGTATATACCTAATTTCAGTATAGAAACCCACTCTGTTTTGGAAAAGCAGCTGCTACCGTGTCTTCCCGCAGCTTGCACGCAGGTAAGAATACAACTGTATCAGTGAATTGATGTTTCCCTTCATCTTACAAAGGCTTGGAGATATTACCGATTGAAACTCTGCTTGTGCCATCCGTTCTTTGCACTGCATCTCTAGGGCTATAATCTTCCATTGCTATCCTTTTTGACTGCATCTTGAATATAGAGACTTGCACATAAAAACTCACTGAGTTAATTCCTAAAAGTCTCTTGTAGTAGATTAAATGACCTTATGCTGTATTCTAGACTCATCCCTCTAAATACACATTTTATTTTCTAGTGTGATATTCTAATTTCACAGCTGCTGAATAGGTTGATAAAAAATATGGAAACAAAGCAGTATAGCTAGAGAGAGGTATAATTATTTCACTTTTGTTCAAGTGGTTTCAGTGGAATCATAATCTTTTTTTTGTTTTTAAATGAGAGTAAAAGCAGCTGTTTTCAGCTAAGTGTAAGAGATTGTCCTTGCTTCCAGTATGGTAATTTTGAGGAAATGCTTAGCTTTGTTTTGTTAAAGACTGATGTAGCAATAGGAAGGTCATCGTTCTGATTAATTGAAAAAGCCTCTACAAAGTACAAAGCCTTACAGAAACTGTAATTACAAGAGTCTTTAACCATGTACTGCAGCATGTGGAAGCTACTTGTAAGACAGTCATCCTTTAGTTTTGAGATTACATTAAATCCCAGAGCCTGTAATTATATGCATGTTGCTGGCAGGAGCCCACCCTGGGCTGATTATGTTTGTTGAACAGGGTTGTTCCTTGTTGTTCCTCTCCTTGAGATCTGCAAGCATCCTGGAAGGCTCACTGCCATTTGTGGTATTCCAGTCTTTTCACTGCTTCTTCTGCTGGCAGGGCAGGCAGACTACTTCAGTGGGGGTTTATTTCATTACATTTTGAAAAAATACAGGTTCTTTACTAATTGCTAGTTCAGAAGATAAAAGGACAAATTATTAGTAATGCTTTAGAAAGTATGTACTCTCTTCAGTTATCGCAAACCAAACCAAAGTAAGGGTAAGGACACATGTACGTACTAGAAATGGAGCCATACCTGAAATGGTTCACAAGCTATTGGTTTTGCGAAGAGACTTCCTTCTGAATTAAATCTCAAGTAGTTGTGGCTGTGCTTAAGATTACCTTTGCGAGACTGCAGCAAACTTGTGCTACTAAAAGTTTCTAATTTTTATAGTACTTATGGCATCTTCATATTTTATAATTCTTTTAAGTCCTTTGTTATTTTTGAACAAAGATTTGAAGCTAGGAAAGCCTGGGAAAAGCTGAACAGCCTATTTTGCTAGCAACTGAAATGAGGTTAGGAATGAAAAGTCATAGTTGCGCTACAAATCTCAGAGGCCTTTGAGGGCAGTTTCTCCAGTAAGAAACATTTCTAAACCTTTGTGTATCAACGCAGTTTCACTGGAAAGGGCAGTGTTAATTTTTGCTGGTAATTAATATGGACTGGTAAGATAAAGCATTTTTGTGAAGCTGTGATGTGGGATTGCTGTGAAGGATGATGTAGGAAATGCTGTTCCTTACGTTATGCTAGAGGATAGTGTCTAGCGGAGAGTTGTTTTCATACAGAAAAGGTGTACACATTCTGTTGCCTTTAATATAACATTATAGATTTTATAAAACATATAATTAAATCAGACTTTAAAATACCCAAACCATTAAAATGGGTTTTTTTTCTGTATTATAAAATGCTTTACTATCCCAGAATGTGGCAATATTGACTGATTTTACCACTAGTTGTATAATACCTGCTCATTCAAAAAGGCTGAGGTTGCTTGGAGCCAGTAAGTTAAGATTTTACTTTCTTTTTCTACCCAGAAGGCCCCTGAACTACTTTTTACCAACCTATTCCTAGGTGATAAAGTTACCATATTTGTATGATGCCACACAATGGTGTTTTGGCATCAGCTCAGATCTTTAACTATTCTTGTCATCTGTTACCACTTTTAGCACACCCATATCCTTGCTTTCCAACATGCTGCACCTTCTGCATGAAATCTTCTCCTACGACAATTCTCTGAAGCCAGAGCACCTTTTACGTCTTTTAATGACCTGTAAAGCATTCTGCTGCAAGATCTGTGTGAAATTGCCCGGCAGTGTTGCAAAGGTGGTTCATATACCTAGAAAATAGCTGCTGTAGTTGATTTAATAAAAATGTAAATTTACAAGACCCTCTAAATTATGCAAAGCTGACAAGTTGTCTGTGTTGATAATCTGAGCGCTGGGGAATAACAGGGTGGTTTTATTGCGCTTTCCTTTTTATTCTCTCTCCCTGTAGTGAAAGGGAATCTTCATAATAGAGCAGTATCCACTGCAAAATGCTGGATTGACTGAGTCTGCTGCTGCATGGGAATACAGCTCTTGTCTTTGGGATGAAAAATGTTCAAATTTTGTTTTGAGATTGAGACTCTTGGTTTTGTTGCTAGTTTATGATTGATATCAGGATGTATCAAACACAATTAGCGGAAATGTTTCAGTTACATTAACTATCTTTTCACTTAAAAATCTGACTTTTGATTTGAATAATGTAGTAGGTGCCAGTAGCATCTTTTAAAATGATGGAACAAAATACTGAGTTGTACAAAATCTTAATTCATTCAGACTTCATAATATTTCATTCCAATTTTCATATGTTGGTAGACCCACTAGATATTGTTGTGTCTTTCTGACACATGAAATATTTGATATCTGTAAGTCTTCTGGTTACCTTATTGTTTTACTGAAGCTGTAGTTCGAGTGCATCACTGTCTTCACTGAACCCCACAGGTTGGCTTTCTTTAAGATCTTTGGTGTACATCACTATGACCAAATGAGTTGTCTGTGATGTATCACCTTCAGAGTGGTGTCACACAAACTTGACACGTAAATTAAAATAGGAGCATGTGACATCCTGAAAGAATTATGGCACTTCATATGGACAATTTCCCTATGAAGGAAAAGAGGGGAGAGGGCTGTAACAGATTTTAGGATGCTAATCAGTCAGTGTGCAAAAAGAAGTGTTTGATGCAGCGTGTGAATGGGATTTGACCAAGAAGTATCTTCTGGGTGTATATATTCTTATGAAACTGAAGGGTGTGAATATTAAGAGTTACGTTTTCTGGATAGAAAGTGCATTTTTGGCAAACTTAATTTTTCCCCCAAACACAATTTGATAGTTTGCAGAATTTGTATTCCTCATTGAATACTGTATTTTCACAGAAATTTCCCAGTTGCATCTAAATGTCACCTTATAAAGCTTATAATCCTCAATTTAATTTAGAGAACTTTATTACATAATTTTTTATCCTGCAGAGAAGTCTAATAGATCTTAACTTTTTTTGATTCATTTATTTCAGCTAATGTGGTCTGATAAGATTAACCAGAAGATGGTGTTAAATAGGATACGTGTATTATTCTGACTGTCTTATCATATGGAAATATAAGCTTCTTTCATCTAGTGATCTTCTACTGAGTATTAATGAATACAAATTCAGTTGAGAAAATATTATATTTATCATATATATATCTCAAGTCATCTAGATATATAAATATTTATATAGAGTTTATAAATGACTTTTCAGACTTGTGAATGAATGAATGCAGCAATACAAGTGATATAAATTCAGGCTGCTGTCCAAAAGGATCAAAATGAAAAAAGATATTTTTACAGATGAGCCCAGAGGAAATAGTATTGAGATTTGTAATAAGGAAGAAATGTAATTAGTAATTACTTTAATCTGTGTTATATAGAGTATAAGTAAGTTTTCAGTGTGTGTGAAGGTTTTTGGTCTTCTAATATTACATTACCTACTCTTCCTTCCACCCTCTCCCCCCTTTTTTCTTACCTTCTCCCCTGTTTTTTCTCCTGAGCAACTAGTTGAGTCCATCTGCAGAACTGGATAACTGATGCCTCAGAAAGTGATGGCTGACTTTTGGAAAGTTGAGACACTTCATAATCACAAAAATCCTTAATTTTGTAAAAAAAAATAAATATTTTGAACAGATAAGAATGCCTGAGGTGTTCTTAAGTTCATTTCAGAAGCAGGACTTCAGGCAAGAATGGTTCTGGCAGTCCTGGTGATTGCTGTCCAGCAAGAAGGTGGTGAAACCATGAGCGTCATGAGTGAATATTTTAGAGATTGTTCCAATAACTAGATTACTTTTTTTGAACTACCAAAACTCAGGAAAAAAAAGCCCCGCAGTAAATACAATATATCCTTACATTCAGTGCTGTACTTGAAGTATGAAACCTTTGTCTTACAAAATCTTCTTGAGGAATTCAAATCTGCACATGACCTCCTTTGGCAAGGACAGAAAAGATGTCTGAAGAAACATATGCAAAAAAATAATCCTGTTGATTTGGTTGGAAGTGGTTATTGCTGTGCTTCAGAGGCTATTTAGCATATGCATCAGTAATCTAGAAGAAGTAGTAAACAATGCAATAAGCTTTTTGGATAAAGGACTACATCTTTTCTCTGTTAATAAAGCCCTGTCTGTCCAGGTCTGCTGCTGGTTTTGCATATATATCACAGTTCCTGTATAATTACTACAGTTTTATACATTTTTGTATAATCCTGTTGGGGCTCATCTTACTCTTAGGCTCATTGTGTCCTTACACAAAAGGCTTGATTTTTCTCCTGTGTTTGAAGTCTGCTTTTTGCAGCCTCCTAGCTCTATGCTCTCTTTTGCCTCCTTTACCAAGGAGCTGAACAGGCTAAGTTGTGGAGTCAGATCACAAAAGCAAGTAGTGAGCAATTCTTTCTCATGGTGTAGATACAACCTCTTGCCATTCTCTGCACAGCAGAAGTCCTTAAGGATGTCAAAATTATACTCTGAAGGAGAGAAGACAGAAGCGGATTTTTGAGTTGAGAGCTGCTTGGCAAAACCACCTTATTTTGAAGGGCAGGAGGAGCACGGCAGGCTCACCTGACTCCATACTCAGTCTTCCTTGTCTGTTTTGCCTGGGCAAAATCAAAGAACGAATATTAGGGCAGATAAACGATCATCTTGAAGTATCCTCTGATTACATTTGAGGTAAGGGCAGGTGTTTAAATGGGTCTGTCTGGGCATGACAAGATTTATGGCATCAAGGATGGGTACCTGGCAGATGAAAAGACGGTAACAAGGATTCTGGATGCTAGTCTGCAGAAAGGGAGCAACAAGATCAGGGCAGCTTCGGCATCTCAAACCTAACAGAGCTGTGAGCAGGAACTGTGTGCTGAGGTCATTAGCATGGTCTCTGGAACAGGTTTTCCAGTGGAGCCAGAAAGCCCCATCCCTTAGCAGTGTTCAAGGCCAGGTTGGACGGGAATTTGAGCAACCTGGTGTTGGAACTAGATTATCTTTAAGGTCCCTTCCAACCCAAATCAGTCTGTAATTCTATAAAAGGAAATCAGATACAGGGTGGTATTAATTGGTATTATTGGTGTGAAAGTCCTGTTACCTGAGCAGGAGGTGGCAACAAGGAATGGTGGTAGATTTTCTCCTCAAAAAGCGTATTGGCAATATTGGCAGACAGAGAGCTACGTACTCTTCTCTCATTTTCGTCTTTACGGGGGTACAAGAATATACAACTCCTCTCTCCTTTCCACTCTGTGGTAGTCCAACATTTTCCTTTTTCTACCCAGACCTCTGAATTACACTGTCTTAAACCTTCAACTTCTTCCCCTGGTTTCACCCCTTCTTGAACACCCTGGCCAGAGGTCTGGGGTTTCAGGGCTGGAGTGATCAGCCCACGACTTCAGGTACATCTGCTTTTCCGCTGTTTGGATTTTACAGCTGTTTGGTACGACAGCTGCTACAAGAAGGAATAACAAGGTTGGTGAACAGATGACTTGATTATCCCTATCTGGTTTTAATGACAACAAAATAAAATGGATTTCAGTGGGCCTGTCTGGGCAGTTGCAATTGCAATTGTGCTGATGGAATGTTTCACCTTGGCCTTGGAAAGATGGCTGTTGCTGTAACCAATAAAACAAAAATAAGAAAAACAATCACTGTAATAGTGAGTTGGAATATGGGAAGCATGGAGCTGCTGATGTGGTGCAAAGCAGTCAGGGCAAGAGAAACAGCTCCAAGTGCAGAAGCTGTTTGTGCCTCTCCTGGCTTTTCTGTAGCTGATGTGCACCTTAACACTGAACATTAAATATAGTGATGGATAAAAGCTGGCAGAAGATACACTGAATGATTTTCTAATCAAAAAAAGTGAATAGGACAAGAGTATATGAAGACTGGTTTATGTGTATTACCCAAGTGAAGCACAAGTCTTGACAAAGAAATAATGATCTGTTGTTTTAAAGGAGAGTATCTGATGCAGCATTTGGGATTTGCGCATGAGTGTGACTTGACAGACTTTATATGGCTTACTTTGGTTTGCTTGCTTGGTTTTTAGAGTGGGTGTGGAGTTTCATCCTTTAGTATTTGGCTCCGTAAAGGTAGGATGGAACTCTCGTTTAAACTCCACTTCATCATTTTCTGAATGAATTGGAAAAGCAGGTTAATTTGCTGTTTGAATAGGTGTAAAAGGAGATAAAACTACTTGTGGGCTGAAGAAATATTACAAGTGGTGCAATGTTTGGCAGAATACATTCTCAGGTGTGCTAAAAGCTGCTCTCTTCTCTAGTGAGGGCAGAATACCTGATTCAACATGTGTTTTCTATGCAGCATCATTTTATTTATTTTGGTATGATCAAGTGCTTGGCGGTCCTGCCCACACACAACAATCCATCATGTCCCTCGACTTTCTCCCTCCCCCTGTGGTCTGTGCTTCACTGGCTGTAATATACTTGTCTAAAATTGTCAAAAAGCTGTCTTGCTTATAAAATCAGTCTTTTTTCTTTTTCCCTACAGATACGTAAGATTAAATCTTTAATCTGCTTTGATTAGAATATTTTCCATTTGAAATAGTTTCCTTTTCCCCCAGAAGTAGGATTCCTGGTGTTGCCCTGTATATCCAGAGGGAGCCATAAGGGAAGGAGATGTGAGGAAAGAGGTGAAAAATCACCACCAGTGCTGAAACATGGGGCCCTTTGCCTGGCACAGCAACCATCACTCCCTGCATAGCCAGGGAATGTGAGAGACTGGGGAACGGCTCCCTCTAATATCCGCGCCTGTGGGTGCAGTTGAATGCGTTCTAGCTTTTAAAGAAATACTGCTTTTTAAGCCCTTCATCTCCCCATGCAGGTGGTGGTGGTGGTAGTAGTGAATGACACAGCTTTGCCGGATGACATGGGGCTGATCTCTGCATCAGCCAAGAGGAATTAAGCTTTGTCACTCCCCGCCGGGGCTACCTTTCGCCTGGTATGTGCGGGAGGAGGAATTCACAGCCGTCTGCTGCATTCACCCAAGCAGAGCCCTGAGTGCGCTCTGCCAGGGCAGGCAGGCAGCGAGAATGATAGCTGTCTCTTTTAAATGCCGCTGTCAAATCCTGAGGAGACTTGCTAAAGGTAACGTACTTTCCTTCTTATTCATTCAGGGGCTCTGTTGCAGCCTGCCAGAGACGCAGCCTGACGGTTTTACTTTTAAATATGACCGTCCTTCCAGTTTACTGTCAGGCAACAAAGAACTCTGAATACAGAAAGGTGTAGGGGCTCTTTCAGTGAAAACCCTTACATGTCCCATCCCTAGCTCCTGCTAGGAAGATAGGTTCCTGTTTTCTTTTTCCTTTTTTTTTATTGCTAAGAGGAGGTTTTTATTTCCAAGTGAAGTGCTAAAGTTATTTTGGGTTATCATTATTTTGTCTTTTTGCTTATCACTCAGAGGAGTCCCTCCTGGGTCAGTGCATGCTCTGGTAACTGACAGTGATATTCAGCACCAGTATCAAGGCTGAGTTTCTGTTATTTAGTGTAATCTATATGCTATTTCTATCAGTGCTTTAGATGCCAAAGACTGTTGTATGTGATGAAGTACAGACAGCAGCATGTGTTTTTTAAGGCTGCACTTGCATGTCACGCTTCTGAAGTTAATTTGCCTGTTAGAGCAGTGTACATTTTATGTTACTGTAAATCTTTGTAGTCTCTGGTTTTATCACTCAGAACTTTAAAATACGACTTGCATCTTACTCTGAGTCCTGTGAGATTATTAAAGCGGCTATGTGAAAATCTGTCTGGATAAGACACCTTCCCTCTTCAGAAATGAACATATCTTAGTTTCTAAAAATAACCAAGGAAAAAAGAAATGTTTGATTATTTTTCCTTCTCTATGTAAAAAGGTTTGGTGTGGGATTTTGGCTCTCTTTTT
>JANHGB010006104.1:0-25589 GCA_026283785.1 Coracopsis vasa
CCTCTCCCCTCTCCCCACCCCCCCACCAACCATTCCGGTACGGTAACAGACTATCCTTTAATGATTAGAGAAGTTAAATACCAGTAGAGTGGTGCTAGCAGGCCTTACAAATCAATTTCTTATCAATGAGCTTATTTTCAGAGTATTAATGATCCTTTGTCTGGATGGTAGAGTGGAGGAAACTAGTGCAAAACGTGAGCACCAGAAGACAGGGCATGCACCCATACTACTGCACTGTGGATCATGTAACAATATGAGCTTTACACCTTTCCATGGTTCCAAACTAGGCTTTCTTTTTTTCCCTCTCCACAGTGTTGTAGCATTGTTCTAATTAAAGGGTATATAGTACCAATGGTAGTGATGTCTGCCCTTACAAGGCCCCACCTTAGACATCAAGTATTCTTGCTAATGTGCTTTAGGGTGGACACAAATACTCTAATAGGAGTTTTACAAGTCGAGATCTTCAATATGTTAGATTTAAAATTGTTCAAAACTAAGCTATACATAAACAAGATTTCCACAACAGTTGTACTTTGCTTGTAGAAATTAAGTCTTCTTAGGATAAAGGTCATCTGTGAAGCTTGAAGTCTGGAAGAGGAATAAGATTATCCTTATGGATAAGTGCAGCATGAGGTCTGTGCAAAACAAAATACTGTATTCAGTACAGCATTTGACTCATGAAAACCAGGACTAAAAATAGTTAGTTTCCATAATGTTACAATGGAAAATTACTTTCAAAGTATGCTTTCACTTCTTTTAATTGACAACAGGTTGGACAGAGCCTTGGGTGACATAGTCAAGGTTGAGATGTCCCTGCCCATGGCAGGGGGACTGGAATGAGATATTCTTAAGGTCCTTTCCAACTCGAATATTCTATGATGCTATAAGTAAGTGTGTGGATATAATACTTAAGTTGGGAGCAGTGTTTAATTTTAAGATGCCAGTCTGCACTGAAACACTACTTAGTAGCAAAGTGTGCATTAAATGGATTAAGATTTCAACTGAAAGGGCTTGTAGTAGCTGTCTGATGAATCACGGTTAGACGGGGGTGTTTCTCCAGAGTTTTCTGAATGGGTAAGTACTCCTCTTCACGCGGTACCCCTGTCCATCAGTTCTGTAGCCCCTTCATAGAAGGCCACCAAATTGGTCAGGCAGGATTTGCCCTTAGTGAAGCCATGCTGGCTGTCACCAAGCACCTTGTTGTTTTCCATGTGCCTTAGCATGCCTTCCAGGAGATCTGCTCCAAGATTTTGCCAGGCACAGAGATTCATTATAGGATGATTCATTATAGGAGATGGTGATCTCGTAATCTGATCACGCTTTTCCCATCAGCCGTAAAATGGTCAGGTAAATTCAGTTTATTCTGGGGTGACCTGACTGGGGCTTTAGTAGGGTTGTGCCAAACAGATGGGTACCGCAGGAGTCCTAGTCATTCTCTGTCCTCAGATCATGCTCCACACTCTGTCCAGATGCATGTCATTCGATCATGCTGCTTTTCACTGTCCTCTGGTCTAGGTCAGTAGAAGTTAATCTGAGAGCAGAAAAGGTTTGGATCACTGAATACAAGCTGCTAGGAGGTAGAACAGAAATAAAAATTCATGTTCATATTGGCATGGCGATGTCTGGATACCACTAACAAGTAAAATGGGAGGCAATTCAGAACTGTAGATCCTCTGTGGGTTGTCTGTTGGCTGGAGTCCACTCATGCCTTGTCCCAGTCGATCTCCCAGTGAATGACGACTTAAGCTGATTTTGTTTTTCTGTGTTGGGCAGGAAGGAGCCTTCAGAAAAGCTGCAGAGTGTAGGTGGTACTAAAGCATGTTTGACAGCCAGCTGCAAGGTTTACAGTTGGCCTTTAGGAAAGGTTTCTGACTGTTGATCATGAACTGTAATTGAAAGCAGCAACCAAAAGGCTTGATTTGATCTCTATCCCACTTCAGAAGGTGGGAAGTTTTTTTTGTAAGTGGAATAAGTTGAAGTCAAGCTGCTGTTACAGAGTGTTGAGTAACTGAAGCATTTGGCAAGGTAGAAGAAATATCATTTTCCCTCATTTTCAGATAAGATAGCAGAAACAGGAGGGAGCTGTCACAGACCAACACTGAGTCACACTGAAGTCCAGAGCAGTGTATTCCGGGCTCTTTGCCCAGTTTTTAGTCACAGGTGTTTGTCAAGGTACCCAGTGTGAAGAGCAGACTTAAATTCCTGGCTGCTTACGCAATGTCTTTCGTGAGTATTGAATCTGCATGAAGAGATTAATGGAACCTGCCAGAGAACCTGTTTCTGTCCACACAGTTGCTAATTGCTGTTCAGATACTGTCAGAATATCGTAGAGTTTGGTTCTCATCTTTGCTACTTTTTCCTCAAATACAGAAGTGTACATCAAGTGATAAACTTACTGTCCAAGGAATTTTCCTCTGGCACAGACTGACAGGACTTTGAGCACCCCCTTTCCTCCAGAGTGGATGATATGCATCAGTTGTTCAGGGGTGTGTCCCTTCCTATTAGTTTCCACAATCACTGAGCAGCCACAGCACAGAAAGACCTTGAACACCTGCTGTGGTTTAAGCCCAGACGGTAATTCAGAACCACACAGCCATTCGCTCACTCACCCCCTTTCCTCCCCCAGCTCCCGGAGGGATGGGGAGGAGAATCGAAAGAATATAACTCCCACGGGTTGAGATAAGAGCAGTCCAGTAACGAAGGTATAACACAAACCGCTGCTACTACCACCAATAATAATAATGATAAGGGAAATAACAAGGGGAGAGAATACAACCGCTCACCACCCGCCAACCGATACCCATCCCGACCCGAGCAGCAATCTTGGCCTCCCAGGTAACTCCCCCCAGTTTATGTATCGTGCATGATGTGCTGTGGTATGGAATACCTCTTTGGGTAGTTTGGGTCAGGTGTCCTGTCTCTGCTTCCTCCCAGCTTTCCTTCCTCCCTGGCAGAGCATGAGACTGAGAAAGTCCGTGCGGAGTAAACATTACTTAGCAATAACTAAAACATTAGTGTGTTATCAGCACTGTTCCCAGACTAAAGTTGAAAACATAGCACTGCTAAGTAATTTATAGACTTATTGATATTCCCAGGACAACTTATGCCACTGCCTGTGCCATATTAAATCTGAATATTTGTTCCCAAATAATGCTAATTAAAATGAAGCACTAGCCCCATTTGTGCCAAGCTCCTGAAAAGCTATGAGATTTGCTCAGAAATGTTACAGCTTTTATTTTAGATGTTTTAGTTGTCTTCTGCAATTAGCCAATGCACATCTGCAAGATGTTTCCCATTGACACAGAGATGCTCATTAAAAAAGAGAGTGAAAAAAAAGAAAGAATTAAAGAATTCCTACATAATCATTTGGCTCTCTAAGTCAAGGTTTCAAAAGAGGAGAAAAGATAACATTAATTTGCCAGACATGTTTGCAAGAGGAGATATACAGAGAAGGAACTGTGTTTGGGAAACCATACTCACCATTTATGATCAAACCAAACAATTGCAAAACTGAAAAAACATTTTTTTTTTAATGATCCAAAATGCAAGCAATATTCATCATACAGTCAGAGCTAAGTTTAAACTTAGAAGAGTAAAAATACAGAAATGTTCTTTTTAGACAGCTTTCATTAAGTTCATATTGATAATCAAGCAATGATACCTCACAGTTATTCAATGCGTGATGGTGGTTAGGGTCCCAGACTAATAGCAACTGAATCAAAAGCAAACCATGTAGTTTCATGTTCTGTTTTCCATCATGGTGATGCTATTCAGTGAGATAACTTAAACCTTGAGATAACTTGAACATCTGTATTTGTGCACCAGAGAAAAACAAAAAGTGACTCAAATATTTAGAAGTCCAAAATCTGACAAGAAGCCAGGATTCACTAATTAGAGTGGATAAAACTTGCAACTGCTATGTATGTCCTGTCATGAACAAAGGATGATCAAACACAAAGATCCACATTCTATCAGATCTTTGTTTCTGTTCAGTTAAAGTAGTAATCAGATCTGCAACCCAGTCTTCTTTTAGCACATATATAAGAGAATGACTACTAAAGAAATATTTGGTATGAGAGCTAAGGTTACTATAAAAGGACCACAGAGAACCATTCAAAACACATTAAAAGGAATAACTCAAAGCACCAACTAACAGAGGAAGGGATGTGTGTTTTCATCATCTCATTTTCATAATTCTCCTCTATATCAGCTAACTGCATAATGAAAGACTAACTTTTAAGGTAAGTGGGTATTTGGGGAATATTTTAGTGTTTTACACAAGTGTAATTTATATACTATGACCAGTGCCTTTGCAGGGTAAAATGAAAGGATCATTCAAAATTTCTGTTGATTACGAAAAGTCTTAAAATTAAATGGCAGAAACCTCACATGTAAAAAGAACTCTAAACTAAAAAAAATACCCCAAACCACAACCCCCCCCCCGAACTATTAAATTTACTACTCTAATCTTTTCAAAATCATTCTGTTAAAAATTAAACCACTTCAGGTTGTTTTATAGAGTACTAGTTCTGTAAGTGATCTTAAGCTCCTTTAAAACAATTATATACTCAAAATTTGACTGCAAAATTTTATAGCACGATCACATAAAGACAAGAATGCAGTAATATATTTTCTATATTTCTTGGTACGCAGTTAATTTGGTGACTATTAACATTCTTTTCTACTTTATGCTTTAATATCCTTTGAGTCGCACAGGGCCAAGGTCTCTAAACTAATCATAAAAAACTACTGACTGCTATTCACTCTAATATAATAACCCTTTATTTAAAACAACCTCCAATAAATTTCATTATAAGAAGTTATTAAAAGGGTTAAAAACCTATTAAATGTCAAAGAATTTGCCTGATTCAAACTTCTAATAAAGAAACAAAATAGGCTTTCTTTCTGAATTATTTAAATCTTTACTGACTGTGCACTGAACCATGAAATTAGAAAAGTGTTATTAGAAGTGTTCTCTGGTTTTTATAAAAGTTGTAGCATAGAATATATCAAACCACAGTCTTTAACCAGACTAGTTAAAGAAATAGGTTTTTAATCCTGAATACATGGTTTTCACTGATATAAAGGGTCATAATTAAAAGTCTGGCCTGGAAGCTGAAGATAATAAAATTATTATTACAGTAGCATACATGCTCATTTGGTATATTCTGGATGCATGTTTTCATTTTAATTTGGACAAGTATCTTTAATTTTGTTTGATCTTGCAAAGTCCACCAATTTGGACCCTCTCAGCAAACAATTAAACCTTTAATAGTGACTCATTTTAAAGAATTAATGGTGAATAATTTGTGTTATCTTTTTTCTCTTAAGTGTCTTATATTTAACAGCAGGTATAAGTTGATAGTAGACGAATGGAATCTAGGAGGTACAAGTCAAATATTTTAGCACACATCTCCTGATAACAATATTATCCCTTTACTGCCTTTTTTTTTTGAAAATAGAAATGAAACCATTTTCTATTTCACCAGTTATTTACATAAGGAAAACAATCACGCATTTCATATTTATTTGAGTGATGCTAAACAACTCCTGAGGCAGTAGTATATTCACAGGTTCACTAAAACACACCTGAATCAATGGCCTTTCATCAAGAGAAATGAAGTAAGAAGGACACTAGAGACAATAATTTCTCCCTTTCTTTTAGACAATAAAAATAGAAGCATCCAAGTACATGAAATGATTAAGTCTAGGAATACAAACTAGATCTTTGGAAATACTGTGAACATGGTGAAGCTAAGCTTGCTGTAGGGCAGGAGGGAAAAGGGGATGTAGGCAGCTACTGTTGTCTTTGCAGTGCTTTGCTCCTGTAACTACCACCACCACAGAAGCCAGTGTGAGATTGCTGTAGGCCTTGCAGGCTTTGACGATATTCTATTCTATTCTATTCTATTCTATTCTATTCTGTTCTGTTCTGTTCTGTTCTGTTCTAACTTAATCTCATGTGCTTTTTTATTTTTTGTTCACCACAACAGTATCACACTATCTTCCTGCAGCTGGGTATGTAACTATTACCTGTTACATGTTGTTCACTCTATCTGCTTTAACAGACAAAGGTATCCTGACCACACAATCCACCTCTCCCTAACACAAAATAAAGGAAGCTGTATTGCACACATTTATGTTAATAAAACACTCTGGAGAGTCTTTCTTCAATCAGTAGATGATTTGTAAATTTTCCAACAGATTTGCCAAGAGAGGATCTGGCCACATCAGAGCAGAGAGTCCTAAGCACAGTGCAGGGCCTTAAAAGTAGCTGTGTATCTCCCGGTGATGACACTGTATCTGCCACTGAATGTTTTCATACATATTTTAAATCTTTTACATGGTTGTGTTAATCTGGAGAAGATTGGGGGACTTAGCATTTAAATACATAAATTTCCAATGAAATATTCATATTCATCACATTATGTATTTCAAAATAAAGTGGAGCTTGCATAGCATTTAGAAAGTGTTACACTTAAAATAAACTGGAAATATTAGAAGTAGGCTGGGATGTTTAAATAAAAGTATTTAATGATGTTTAGACTTAATAAAGAATAACATGTAACTTGACTACAGCATTTACTATTTCAAGACTCCATGAGAATCATTTGTGTATGCCAATGTTTGTATGCTTAGGGCAACACAGATGCCCTAACACAGAGTTAAGTCATTTACTAACTCAATAGGTGTGAAATTCTTTGAGGAAGATGTTGAGATCTTGAACGAACAAGTAACCCTTTGAATTCTAGGCCATTCAGGCTCTTATATTGTTTTAATGAGCTTGGATTCAGTGAGGGATGGCTGTCCAAGCAGAAGCTACTAGACCTACACTCATTAATAACAGACACAATGGGGAAAAATACTGAAAGGTGACACAGAAAATATAAGACCTATAACTGCAGATCATTCTTGGTGACTCCATACTGTATACCATTTTAGTTCATGCTTTGCCTTATTTCTCATCTCCTCTTGAAAAAGCTCCACCCTAGCTTTGTAATGTTGCATTATCTCCATGGACAGCAACAAATTCTAGAGCTTAATGGTGAACTGGGTTCTGCCCTTCTTACCCCACATGTCATGTGAAGTTAAAGGACAATAAATAGTCAGTTCTTTCTAGTTGATGAATTTGATCAAAACCCACTATGAAATAGTCAATATTCTATATAAAGCAAAAAAGTTTTCAAAAGTGACTCATCTGAAATGTATGTCCAGCTAATTTCTGCCCTTCTGTGCCTTTTGTGGTTCCTCTTTATCTTGATAATTGCTCCATTTGCCTACCCCAGTGAAGTCTTTGCTGGTCATTGAGTTTAACATTTTATCTGAAAAGCCACATTCCTCAGAATCAATGACAGGATGTCTGCCTAAATGCAGGGCATGTCAAAGTGGGAAAAGACACAAAATTCCTTCTGGTTAGGAAATCACTCTAAACAAGCAGTGACACCCGAAAAGTTGGTGCGATATTGGTGTCTCATGTCTCCTAACTACAAGAAAACTCTATAGGATCTGAACTGCATCTTATATCAGTCCCAAGAGATGTCAATTCCTTCACAAAGCTGGACTCTGCAGCACAGTACATCAGTTGGAACAAGACATTTTTGAAATATTGTCAGTGAGATTTAACCTAAGTATGCTACTTCACTGAAAAAGGGTTTTGTAAGGGAGGAAGAGGCTGTCTTTTCAGTGTCATCCACCTGTTTAGACACTTGACAGGAAAAAAAGGCAGCAAGATATCACATGAAGACCTCTGGTCACCTAGAAGGCAGAGAAAGGACTAAAACCTGAGCTGCTATATGCTCTGATCATCTCATTACCTTCATCATTAGGCTTATGAGATTTCCTGCTGTTATGCACAAACATTTAACGGACATAGTTTCCATTCCAATGTTATATGAAGTTGGATCTTTGAAACTGTGGTAACACAGGCAGGGCTACTCTGCAATTGCCTATATTCTTCCTCTGGGGCACTGTGATGCAGAACATCCTTGAAATTATTTCCTGGAGCCATAATGTCCTATCTGGGGTTGCAGTTTACAGACGGCATTGTGACTACAACAGAATCTCCTACAGAATTAATCATAAGCAAAGTCTGTAAGTAAGTCTGTAAGTAAGTTTAAGATGGCTGGGTTAGGAAGACTCAGCTGGCTCAAATTCCTGAAGGCTCATTGATAAATACTACCCCTGTTTACGCAACTAGTCATTTCAGCCTTGGATGGAAACAGTGGTGCTGTGCTAATTCGTGCATTCTCACACACAACAGTTGGATTAAACCGAACAAACCTTCCTGTAACTCCCTGCCATGCTAAACTCCATAGATTTTGACTGCACAGTACCCATAAATCACGATTGACATGTATTTGCTGAAAACTAAAATAATCTAGGCTTTGAATGTTCATTTTGTGAATTTCTGGACTATGATAATTTTCCTTGGTAAAGATCATATTTTTCCTGGCCAATACCAGTAGCACTGAAGAAAAAAACCCATATCCCAAATGATTCTACTTTTCATTAAGTACAAAATCATTACGAAAAACATAATTTAGACTAATAAGAATGAGTTGGACAGCTTAAATTATGTTACTGAAAGGATCTTTTACCAAATATTCCTGTTGCTATGTTGCAGCCCTGCAAATTCTCAGTGTGAGTGACAGCACTAATGGAAGTTGAAACAAAAGGTCTGTAAAATGTTTAACTCAGAGGAGACTGTTTTTCATACATATGATCTTGTTACCAAGTGATAAACTTACTGATATTTGTAACTATATTGTCATAGTTTTCCCTGCAATATAAACCTAATGCCATAGTCAAATACCGTGGGGTTTGTAAATGTTAAGCACATGTGTTACTGCTAGGCAAGACACTTTTTCTAAGTTATGAAAAATATGCTTGACTCTCAGGGAAAAAGCAATTTAATGATATGCTAATAAGTCCATTATTCTTCTCTATTGTATTATTTACAATTTTGTCTCTAAAATGTATTTAACATCTCCAGCGTAATTATCCATCTGCAGCTTGCCAAGTCCAATATTATAATTCTTAAACAAGAAAAATCTCAATTATTTTATTTTCAACTATGTAGAAGACGAACAGATATCCAGCAGTCTCAAAAGATTAAAATTAGTAAATCTATTTTGCTTAGTGTTCCTTCTATTAGCATGCAACAGAAGACCTTCCTGGGACCCTTCTTTTTAATTTAAGAATATATCTTTATTCTTCTGGTTTGATATTCATAAATATTGGATACCTTCTTTAATAAAGCCCTATCAACTTACCAGAAGGATTTAAGAG
This sequence comes from Coracopsis vasa, assembly GCA_026283785.1. NCBI lineage: Eukaryota > Metazoa > Chordata > Aves > Psittaciformes > Psittacidae > Coracopsis > Coracopsis vasa. Next base: position 9,289 of record JANHGB010006104.1, read on the forward strand.
AAAAAAGCAAAAGCCATAACTTCCAGAAAAGGAATACTTTGGGCAATCACAACCTTTGATTTCTTTTCAAACTCATTATTCAGTCCATCTTTTTTGATTTTGAAGTCTCTTATTGTCCCATTCATCTTTAGAGTAAAGCAGCAACCCTGGTTTGGCCAAGAAAACTTCCTTTTTCCTTTATCTTACAAACTTGTACTTTCAACGTTGCCAAGCAGCAACCAGCAGTGGGGGAAGTGATTTTTTATGACCATATATACAGTGATGTCACTTTATTCTTGCATGCCAGGAAAGCATACTGGAGTCTGTGGTAAGAATGTTTTGTAATACAACACTTGTTTTGCATATTCTAACATAGTTAGTGGCAAAACTCAAGGTATATCACCTGTTTTGTATGGAATCCTCTACTATACAGAAAAGGTTTGTAGTGAAATTTAGGGAGGAACCAATTGCTATCTACAAGGAAAAAAAGCAGAATAAAGAAATTTACAGGACAGAAACTCAGGACATTGAAAAACAACCTTGACTGTTCACATAATTACTGCAATTATGAATGCAATTCAGGTAAAGACGCAAGCATACTACTAGCTAAGCCTCTAACTGGTAATTTATGTGTGCCTTTACCCAATTTGCATGGGCAATGTTCATAATTACCCTTCCAGGTTCAGTACATAGATCTCAGGACTCAGTTTACATAAAATCTGACTGAATAACTAATGAAGGACTGATGAAGGATGTACAAGCAACTAGGGGAATAAGGAAATTAGAAGCATATGGAAAGAAAATAAAATTAATAAAGTCTACTTCAGCTTATGCATTAGCCTTTATTTACATTATATTTTGAAAGAGGAAGATACGAGTAATCCCCCTTCAATCATCCTTCCTTCTCCTGTTTTCAATATGCAACATACCCTTTCTGGGAGTCAAGAAACACAATGATTTTCAGACAGACAAGCTACATACGTATAGTGTAATTTGTATAGTGTAATATGTATAGTAAGTAAAATTGTCATTTTAAGTGTCTGACTCTTCATCTGAGAAAAGCAGAGGAGTTCCTCATGAATGTAAAGCCAAAACAAGGCCCCAGTGATTTCTAAACATAAGCAGTTGAATGAGTTTACAAGTGTCCTCTTTCTCTCAAGAATAAAGGAAACATGCCCCATATGACTGAGGCATTTCAACAAATTATACTTCTGTTGCTACACTTAAAACCACAGAAACAGAAAAATCTTGGCTTTTTTTGGTTTGTTTTTTTCAGAAGAGAATAAAAGAATTTGTGAATGAAAAACATGCCTAGATAGTTTTGTTAACCTTGATCATTAACTACAAAAAAACCCCATTGGCATTGCATTTACATTCTAGGTTTCTGAGGAGAACTGCACCAAAATACATATAAAATATGAATATGTTAAGAGAAAAGAAAGCATCCTAAAGTGTCTTCCATGATGCTATCTATGGAAACTGCATCCTCTTATGGAAATCTTAAAATCAAGCCCCTGCATTTAATTACTTCTATGTGTTTATAAATTTAATTTTAAAGAATTTTAATCCCTGTATCTGTAATAGTAAACCATATTTTAAACTTTTAAGAATTATATATTTAAATTTAGATGATTTAGAAATTTATTTTGAAAATTCTGTGCTGCTTTTGCACAGTGTAATGCTACGTTTGACCTTTACGAAACCTGAAATGGACTGCTTTATTTCTCAAAGTTGAGTAAAACAGCATCTGACATAAGAAGTGTGTTTTTTAAAGATAGGTTGTTCAGATATAGTCATATATAGAATACTTGCTCCCCATGATAACTCAGATTAATCTTTTTACATTATTAAGTTTTACTCCTGCCAGCACTGTAGAGTCAACAAAGTCATAGGATATTAAGTGGGGCTCTATTCTTGCTAAGAAACGGTAAACTGTATTCTTACATGAATTCTAGATGAATTACCAGCCTCTGCCACCTAAAACAATCCCACTCAACAGAGAGAAAAGGGCTGACATAAAAGAAACAAACCAGCAAATCTCTGCTCATAAACAAGTAATATTTGCTATGTCTTAAAAGTATTGCTGAGATAATTTAGTTTGAGAATTACTGACACATGATAAACATTGCTCCATATCGTGTCAGTGGTATTACAATGTTCTGAAAAATAACAACATTTTGCAGTGTTTAAAATAGATGCTATATCTTCTGATTCAATGAAAAATATTTTGCATTTAAGTAACTACCACTACTAGCTACGGACTACAACAAAAAGCATTATGAAGGGAACCAAAGAAGTAGTGCCTCCTTCCTTCTACAGTGAGGCCTAACATCCTCTGTCTGTTTCAGTCTGGAGCTTGTCAAGCTTTTCTTAATTTTAGAAAAAGATAAAAGAAGATTTGTAACCAATTAATCTTGATATATCTAAATATAAGGTTAGTAAAGTGAACAGACTAGAAGTACTTTAGAATCATAAGCATGCGATGCTCAAGTTTTTCAGCTTTTAATTCATTCTGTAATTTCAGGACTAGCAAAAATAAACACACAAAAGGCAAACATGAACACTACAAGGAGTTAAAACTCTTTGGATACTTTTTCATTTTCCCATTTGAAATATATGTGAGTAGTCGTAGCAACATATAACTACAAGCCATGCTTTTCACATTTATCTAATTTTCTAATTATTTTGCTTTTAAGATTTTTTCCCCAACACCTTATTACATGCTGTGTAATAAGAGGAATATTATGACAGTATTCTAGGACTGAAATTTTGGAATATGTAGACTAAAATTCCAACCCATCAGAGCATTACTTTATTGCAGAATTATATGGAATTTCTCCACTTAATCAGTGGTTGTCAGTTCTGACAATCTTTAACATCTGGGCCACTGTGGCTGGCAACTTCTGTGAAAAATCTGTACTGACTTTAAAGTAAATGTTCTGGTTTTGCTGAGAGCACTTTAACAAGAGGCATCTTCCTATTACTGATCTCTAGCAATTCCAATGCTGGAATTAATACTGTAGAAAGTACAACAGGAAATCCTCCGCCTCCCATGGCAGGAAATATCAGAATCCGCAAAAAGATAAATTCAGGTAGTCCTGCATCTGATAGTGGTTATCTGCGATGTTTGTCAGTACACATTGTGATTCAGGGAGAGAAAAAAAGGCATTTCTTTTTTCTTTCTTTTGACATTGACAGGATCCAAACCAGGGCTATAGTTTCCTCACATATTTTGAAATACTGATCTTAATGTTTTATTTGCATGATATTTTCATATCTGTTTTGGTGAAATGCAAAATGCTTACCTCTCCCCCACAAAGCAAAAAATGCATTTTTTAAATGACCAGAAAAAAAAAAAGTACTTTAAATTTGCACTGCATGATTTCAGTTCCTGCAACAACAAAGTTACAGTGTTTTAATATAGCAGAAATAAATATTAAGTTCCAGTATTTAATCTAAATAAATTAGGAAGACTGTCAATAGAAGAGAATATTTAAAAATAAGGTTTGTATAGAACAATATATACAGAGAAATAGCTGAGAGACAATTTAACAATATCCCATTCTAAATGTAAGGAAAAGATAGATGTTTGATAATTAAATCAAATTCTGACTTTAATGAAGAATTCAGCAGGTATGATAAAAATGTGCATTTTAAAGAGAGAATTTTGATCTGTTGGAGTACAGCTTTGATGCCACTTACAGTAGGAATAAAAGTAAAATACAGTACGTGGAAATAGAACACAGCTTTCAATTTCTGTCATAGCTCCTGAAAACTATTGAATTCATGTAGCAGATGTTCACTGCAGTAAGTGCCATACTGCTTAGCCTTCTAGAAACTGCTGAATGAAGCAGCTACACCTAATCACTATCCCACTGTTATCTAATTTGTTCCTCCCAAATTACAGTGCATATGCTGACCGCAATGACCTATCCATGTGTCCTTCTCAGAGGTGTGGATACATGACACATGGCATTGGGTTGTATTCCAGTATAGTTCTGAGATGGCAGGTCTGGCTAGTTAATTTGTGAACATTTCCAAAGCTTGAGCTCATCTGACATACTTAAGAAGCAAAGCCTTGCTGAACTGCATATGAATCAAGGAGCTAAGCTATACTTCGGCTCCAAGGGCCTCAGAAAGTCAGGATCAGAAATGTATGAACTGGCTTGCTATAACATCTCAAGATGATCCCCCAACATAACTCACATTTAAACATACACATTGATTTCCACTGTTGTGTATGGTTTTGCTTAGCTTTAATAGTAGTTTAAAATATTTTGCAAAATGAGGCCTTGTGTTTTTGACTCCAAAGCTACTGCCACTGATGCCCATCTCCAGACCTCCATTCAAACACAGGACTATTCCCACTGTCTTTTAAGCCAAAGCTGCTTTTCCTGTCTCTTTGGAAGATTGTGTTTTGCATATATTTCACACTACAGAAAAATGAAGCCGTGTTCTGGTTACTACCAAGCTGCACAGTGAACTAACCAACTACAGATCATGGTCAAATGAACAGTGGGAGAATAAGAGACTGCACACATCTCCAGAAGAACCATGTCTGCCCCTGGCACTGTCGTGCCTGAAGCAGGAAGAGAGGTGATCGCTCCTTGGGGTGCAATATACTCTCTTCTTGAGTCATCTGAGGAGCACTTACGTTGGTTTCAGCCAGATCTCAAGGGATGCAGTAGCACGCATATACTGGAGGGTATTTTCGCCTCTTTTCCTCCTGTCACTTTGTGAATCCATACAGCGTTAGTTATAATCTAGTATTAAACACACATTTCAAGCAACTTCCTTTCAGATGGATATAGTAACAAAACTGAAGAAAAAAAATTAAAATCCAAACCCATAAGCAAACCCCAAGTATCTACATCAATGTATAAATTCTTGCAATGCCAGTATGCTCTTGGCTATCTGTTTCTTCACCCGAGGATATATGATCTAAGAGATGAACTGGAACAACTTCTAGGTTTGTTTGATAGAATTTCTTTAGGTTTTAGTTTGTGTGTCAGCGAATGTGCTTTTGTAGCAACAGAAAACTCGTATCATTTTCTTCCAGAGTGTACAATACTGAGCAGAAGCACCATCTAAATAACATGCTATGTGCACGAAGGCCGTATTTTGGCTATTTAATTTTGAAAGGTAATTTCTCTCTCTAGATCAGTACATGGAAGTCTAGAAGCATTCTTTCACTTATTTAATAATATAATAACATCTTCACAGACATTTTAAAAATAGCTATTTATGCTTTGAGTTTGCAATGAACATTTAGAAATGGTAATTATAGAACTGTGATAACTAACTTAAAGTTCAAGAAGACATGATTGGCACAATAAATAATTGGTTTGCTTCTACTTAATCTACATTAATGTAAACAATAAATCTTCTCTTAAATAAAGATTGTGTGAATCTTCATTTATCTTTTATGACAAAAGATCAAAGGTTGTAGCTTAATGAATGGAAAGAAGCAACAAGGTCAGATTTAAAAGCTTCAAAGGTCAAATTTCTGACATCTCTGACCACTGAAAAAAACCTAACATGGTAATTACTATTTTGGTCAAGTCACTGAGGTCTATTTTTTATTTAAAAGGAAAGAGAAAACCCACCATAATTCAGGAACTTAAGAGCCAGCACTTGGTGCAGTCTGTAATGTATAATTCCGTGTATTACAGACTCCTTCTACCACAGAAGAAAAATAAAGAATACAGCTATAAGTATTCCATTTGAGACCTCACATGTCTATTAAGTAGCCAGCATATATCCACACCTGGAAAGTGTTTAGGCAACAAAGCAACAGGCAGTCTCTCCTAAGACAGACAATGCCTAATTTTGGGTTTAAATACTTCTAAGTATTCCTATTCCTAAATCATGCCAACTTTGGTGAACTTACAAGTAGTTCTGTATCTCTGCAGACAATAGGCACATAGGCTCTGCTAAAAGGTCCAGAAAGCCACATAATTTTATTTTACATATGCATTGATTTTTGCCCAAATGGAAGACCTCTGTCAACTCACCGGGTTATTCATAGATTCAAAGAGTTGATCAGGGTCATTAATAACAATAGTAAACTGATCATCATTCCAATAGGATTTGACAATGGCTTTTTTTCAAAGTGGATACTAATGTATTGATGCCTCTGAAGTTCATTACAGCAGTAATAAATCATTAGCCTCCAGAAAATGATTTATAAGTTGGTTAAAATGCATTAGAATGGACTGTCAAGCTACTCTACTGAGATGATGAGGTTGGTACTAAAGAGGTTCTTTTTTCAGGTTCTCTAACCAAAATGGTGATGACTCAAAGTAATAATATCATAAAGACAAAAATAAAACAAATCACTGTAATAATTCACTTTAATAGCATGTTTCAATCTTCATAAAAGGGTGAGTGAATTTTACTTTGAACTGCTAGATACATTCCTTTTATTCACTGTTGGCAGCAAACTCTTAACCTACAAAGCTCCAGTACTGACCTCAATGGTTATATTTGTGTTTACTTGAACCAAAGGAAGTGTACTGTGAGTGTTAACTATGGTTACTCTGCAAGGGTACCTGTGTAATAACAGTTTATTATAATGTATAAGTAGCTTGTCAAGCATGCAGCGCTAAGCCACAAGATTAGTAATGATAATATCACAAGAAGTATATGGGCCACAACTTGATACTTAGAATATTTGTTATGCAAATCTGTTAGTATATTATATATGCCACTCCTAGGTACTACTTAAGTAGCTTAACTACAGATCAGACCTATTGATATGCAACCACAGAATGTTTTTACTTTCATATATTCTTTTAATTAATACCCATTGCACACAGGACACTTTAGTCATGATATTCAGCAAAATTCATATTAAGCCCAACACTCAGTCTCACACAGTCCTCTGCAACATTACTGCAGTAGTGCTAAAGGCTTACTGTGTTACACAGGGTATCTTAACTAGTCCTCTCCCTGGCTAACACACACAACCTCATTCACAAGGTGCAAGTCTAGTATCCCATGTTCTTTTTCATCCCTGGCTGCCATGAGCATTGCATGGCCACACAGCATGGGAGGTGTGCATAAAGACCCACATCCTTACGGGGCAAGGCAGGATCATGGTCCAGTCATTTGGAGGGGTGTGGGCATTGCTCTCTTTACCTATGCACAGGGTGACAAAGATGGGTTGGAAAAGGCACAGGTGGTCATGCTGCTCCTTTGACCTACATGTTGGCTAATAACGCCAGCGCCTGGACAGCCACAAATGCTAAAGGGTCCAGCACCACCATGGTTCTGCATTTCCATGAAAAGACTCTGGGAGGTGCTTTGTGAGCTGCTGGGACCAATGGCACTGCACAGCAATTTCCCCCTCCTTCTTCTTCTTGCACACTGTTGTGCCTAAATGTCAGAAATAAGCCCCAGGTGATTTGTCTTTACCCATTTGAACAGTCCTTGCTTGAGCAAGTAGCTCTTACACAAGGAGTCCTTCAAGATTAAGTACATTAAAGGCTTGTCTGTAATGCCAGGAATAAAATAAAATAACATCTTCTGGAAATACATGATAAGAATTATTATGAACCCTATAGAAGACAACATAATAACATGTTATCCTCTCAGTGTAATTCAATTATACGTGCGCATTGTATAAGGGCCATGAAACACTTAGGGCCAGATATTTAAAAGGCCAAGTCTATATGTTTACAAGCTCAATTTTGTGTTTGCTGTCTGAAATGGGAGGAGTTGTGCCTCTATCTAACCAATCTGGCTTTCATAAGGTATCATTAGAGATAGAAGTACTTTGGAAATAAGAATGCCTGCAAACAAAAGACCAAGGTACTCTGAACAGCTTCGAATAATATAGTTAACATCATTGATGTTATAAGCTAATTTCTGTTCTGTATTTGCTGTGGAATCTCTACAGGCCAACTGTCCTCAATTTAATTTGTAAGAAATTCCCCAGAGAAGGATGACAGGTTCCTTTGAATGCAGAAAGAGAGGGGTGGGCATCTAGTCAAAACAGAAGGTTGAGGAATTTTTTAATTGCAAATTATAAATGCCATTTTGCACAAAATGGAGCTATCAGACCAGCCAACATGGATGAGTAGAATTAAAGCATCCCACTGACAATTTAGTCCCAAGTAAGCATTCAGTGAGAACCAGAAAATACAACCTTAAAATATGATCATCTTAATCTTAGTTAACATTTCACTGGTGTATTTTAAAAAGCTTTTCCTCCACAGAGGCAAATGGTAAAATAAGGATGCCAAAAGAATAAACGAACACTTGCACATGTTAACAAAGAAATCACCAACTAAGTAACCAACACAAAAGTTTTCAAAAAGCCATGCAAATACATTTAGAAACTTCTGAAAATGACAGAATCTCTATTAGAAATGCCAGTAGAAAAAGTTTATCTGATTCTAGTTGGATCCAGTTGATGTGTATGTTTTGGAACAAACCCCAGGTCTTTTCCATTGCTATGAAATTACATCTCACAAAAAATCTTCGCACTATCCCAAGTCAAGGCAGTACTTTAAATATTTGATAAGCACAAATTAGAACAGAAAAGAATATACTGGTGGCTAGCACAACTTCAATAACACATAACTGGAATTTTCACCATTCAAGATATGATACAGAATTTGCCAGTGAAAGGGTTACCTTTAGCATGATGAAAGTAGTGCAAATCATACCAATCTGTACCTGGCAGAAATACTAGCCAAAATTTGCTTCTGTGCTGCTGCTGCATCCAGATACAGCTCTAGAAAAACAAACCTTCCTTTTGGTACTCTGCCTGTGTCTAGTCTTTGCAAATAAGTCTGTGGCTGTTCTCACCTACTGCTCCTCCAGCCAGGGTTGGAGAGTTTAGTGGGCTTTGAAACACATACAAGGACTGACGAAAGATTAGAGGTCTCACTGTATGAGTTTTAAAATCTTCACCAAAATATCTTTATATAAAGCGGGGAAAAAGTCAGTGGCAAAACAGGCAACAATCTTGCTCACTGCACAAATACCTGCCATCAACCAAGACAATAAATAACTACTCGTTCTGATGTCAAAGTTCTGGTATGGACGGAGGCTGAAAACTGCTCAAACTAAAAAGGAGGCAAAGACATTAAAAGCTTCCAGATCCTCATCTGCCATAAAGCTTGTGTTAAGAAAATTTCAATAAAGCTAAACCAAAGAAAAGCAACATTGCAGAAATGCACCTTTTTGGGGTACAGGGCAATATTACCAAAAGAAGAAAATCTAAAATTAGGATCTCCAGGGCTACGAAATGCAGCTGATTTCCCTAGACCTAGGAGCACTCTTAACTTCCTCCAGCTGAGAGATGCATGAACAGTTATGTAAAAAAGTACTCCAACTCAACTCCTGGCATTAGGAATGAGTCTCACAACAGTACTAGTAACTAGTAATAGGACAGATTTTGGACAGCCTTTCAGCTGCTCACAGTGCTCCACTGCAGGCCACCACTACGCTGTTCTGCTTCATGAAGCAGTTTGAAGGATCTCCTTTATGAGCACATTTGATTCTTATGCCTCTCCCCAGGCATTTTTGACTACCATGCGCTCCTTTCCGCTGCCACTGTAAACCTGTAGCCCCCTTCCTGAACCACGCAAGCAACCAGGAGGATTTTGGTTACCCTATCCTAAGTCAATGTTCCTCTTGATGGGTATTCCCTTGATGCCACATACGGCCTAGGAAAAGCAGGATGGCCCATAAGCAGAAGTGCATAGGTATACACCAATACATAGCATAGCACAGACCCACAAAGACACAGCACAAAGACTTGCATGTTTTTATAGCCCATCCTCTATAGAGGCAAAAATTCTGGCCCTTTACTCTAACACAGAAGCTCAACACCACCTCCTCTAAGAGGAATATGCACCTGCAATGGTTGGGTGATAAAAGACATTTATCTCAATCTGCTCTGGAAAAACTGACAATGAATGAAGATGAGAAATCCTCGATTAAGACCTGAAAAGCAGAGACTGACACAAATTTATGAGCTTTTTTACAATATCTATATTGTTTGGTGGTGTGTTTTTTCCCCTACTCAGATAGAATAAAAATAATCCTTCAACTTAAATTCTGCAGTGAGGAAGAATACAGAAGCAGAACAGCTTCTGCTTTCTCAAGCAAAACAAAACAGGTATAAGGTTAAGAAAATGCATTAACTTCACAATAAGAAAGGTAAACTAGAAAATTTATTTGTACAAGGGATTCATAATACAGGATTTTTAAGTACAAGAGACTTTTTACATACTGTATTTTTAATCCCACCACTCTATTTTAATGCACTTTCCAAAGACTTACTAAGCCCCAGTAATGCACATAAACACATTTTTCCTCATTTCAGACAAAGAAACTGAGGCACAGACAGAAATTTCTCCAGCAAATGTAAAATCCAAGACAAGAGCACTTCCATGCACAACAGAGGTCCTACCCAAAGTCCACCAGAAGCACTGCAAGCCTTTCCAAATATTTTAACAGGGTTTGATTCATGACCTAGAAGACCTAGGAGTAGCTTTCTCTGTCAGTCATTAGGTCCTTAATCTGAGTGCTTCTTTCATCAGCCACTTTAACCTGTCTGTATTTTGGACTGTGACCCTGTCAGAGGAACTACTGGATTTCATGGAAATGCTATGGAAGCATCACAACTCTGAAAGATCCTTCAGCAGTTCACCAGGAACATCATGTCCTTATCTTATAGTTAGAGTAGTAGGCAATAAGGTTAAAGATGGAGATACACATGTTCTGAAAACATCTTAACATGATTTTTCAACTAAAAGTAACTTTGCAGATTGCCCACACTTAAAAACCTGAAATTTTAGGGGTAGGAAATCTAGCATGAAAGACCTCATATTCCCCCTTCATATCATCACTAAATACTCTTCATTATTTTTTTTCATCTTTAAACGGAAAGGGCAGATTTTCACTTGATCTTCTCTATTAGCACTTCTCTCAGATATGTATATGTATTATTGCTGACTGCAATGTTAATATGAAGGCAGAATTCAGTTCTATCGTTTAACTTGTAAATTCATGTTTGACTGTGATACTCTCTTACTCTGCATGTACATGAGCAAGTACAGATGAATACTCTGATTTACATTTCCTAGCTGGTAGATGTTCATCTAACTATTTAAATGCCACCTGTAACTGGGCAACTTAGAGACTTGCACAAATAACTGTTACTGTATGCACAAAATAGACACTCAAGATACACATATTGATACTATGCTGAAACATGAGAATCCAATCCTATTTTAAAAGAAAATGAAATATCTCAGTAGTTAAACTGACATTAAGTTCATGCTACACACAGCTGCTTTCTGTGATTTGGAATAGCTGCTTCTCAAAACTTGCCACGGGCAGGTTTTTCTGTACCTCTGCATGTCCCTATTATGTCAGTTTTTAACCCATACCCTCAACCAGGCTTGAGATTTTGTTTACACATTTTTATCTACCATATGTCTCCTGATGGCTAAATTAAAACTAGTCTTTTTAGCCAATATCTTAATGGGCTTGGCATAAATCTAAATAGCAATTACAAAGTTGATAGGAGAAAATGTCTTCGACTAAAACGAGGTAGTAAGACCCTTAATCAGCATGTATGTTTGCAAGAATTGCACTGAATGCAATTTTTCAAGGATTCTTCATTTACTAGTAAAAATATAGTAAAAGTTACTAGTAAAAGTAGTAAAAATGTATTAGCTACCAGACAGCACTCACTGCTTCTCTGAACAGTAATCAGAATTTCTCTGTTTTCTCGTTAGTAATGCAGTAACGCAGGATTTCTTGGCATGTCTGTGCAAAGTGAAAAGAATATCACAAGGTGGTTTTCTTGGCTATGACATTCCCAACAGACTGTAGCATGTGTCAACAGAAAAACCGGAGTGACGTGCCTTCCACTTTAATCGACAGATACATTACATGCCAGAAAGCAGTGAAAATACCCTTTTTACTGTGTCTTCGAAAAAGATTTCTAAAATTTGATCTATGAAAGAGTTCAACAAAATAAACCATGTTCACTCATGATGAGTTTGACTGTATTTAGATTACTTATTATATAAAGGTCATTATCCTTGGTATAAAACTGTCACATATTAAAAAAGACCCTATATGCAGATAAAGGTTCCCCAGAGTGTGTCTCAAACCCACAGCGTATTTCAGAGCTTTGTATATCATATTTGGGGCTTTTGAGTTAACCAGAAGTCATACAAAGGTACATGTAACCAGACAGCTTGTTATTGACTTTGTTTCTGAGGAGTCTTATGTACATTATTTATTCAGGCAGCTGTAAGAAAGAGTGCTCTTATGCAACATGCTCCACATTTGACAGATTCACATGAACGTATGCAGTGCTTATGTCAGTGCATTTGGTCAAATATATCATACCCTGGTGTCATTATATTAATGCAAAAATGCATTAGACATGTTGCACTGATATAACAAGTTCTTTTGGAAGAGGGCCACAACCAAAGCACTGCAACAATTTTATGGTTACTGCTAGGTTCACACACAAATGTATACTTTGAATCCTTTTTTAGTGCTATGTATGTCCAGCATTTCACAAAATAAGCCTTCTCTACTGCTTTAGTCTTGCTCACTGCTTTATAGCAAATGGGGTTTTGCAACAGTGGCTAGTTTCTTATTCAATAATTCTTGGTGATGTGCAACAACAGACAGCATTGACCTGTGCTCTCCAGCTAGAGCAGCTGTACATTTTAATAAATTACATTAATTCCTTATATAATGTAGCTGTGACCAAGAACTGTAGACCTGGAACCCTACCTTTTTCTACAAAGCATGAATAATGATTTCTCCATAGGTGGGTGTGTGCACATTCTTGTTTTATTAGATCAGTCTCACAAAAGAAAGACTGCACCATGAATGCCACAATTATTTTAACATGCTATCAAAACCTGGCTATCTGAGGTTACTAATTTATCACATTTTTAACCCGACTTTTATCACTCCCGGTTTATCATCTTTTTAAGCCAACAAATGCGATGCATCCTACCTAAAACTTGGGGAGTCTTACTGACGGATCAAATTTAAAACCTCTACTTGCCCACCCACCCTAAATACACCACTGCAGCAGGTAAGGAGAAAAAAGGTCACAAACCCTAATTTTGAAATACTTGCCAGTCATTTGAGATGCTTTGTAGGACTCTGCAATTCCTTTTCTAAACTGCCACGAATTTCAAGCGTCTGTACAATTTTGAGATTTTCATACAAAAAAACCCATAAATTAAATCCTCCAGAGGACACTGAAGAGTGGAACAGAACACAGTAAGCAATATTGCTAATAAATCATCTTAATCACAAGTGGAAAAGAAACAACCATCTGTTCTTCTATAGGTATGAATGGAAACAGCGGAACATAGTAAATGAGCATGAAAATATCTCCTTGAGAAATAGTATATTAATCCACCAGCTTCAACTGAATAATCTCCCCATAACACCTTAATACTAATAAGAAAATAAATTATCTGTTTAAATGGAACATTTAGTCTGCATCCAATACAGTCTTGTCATATTGACACTAGTAAGTTAATAAACAAGTGGGTATTAAATTAGAATACGGGAATAAAATATACAATACTTGAAGCATCTGCGGAGAAAATACATATTTTTCAGTCATCATTTTAGATTGTTAAAAACCTATTAGACAGTAAGATCACAGTAAATACACAACTTCAGTATGCTCTAAATCTGTGCAATTTATGAGATTTAAGCAAATATCAGTAAGAGTTTTAATTTGGATCTCCCAACAGCTAGACAGGATTATTGTGACTGTAATAGTTTTATGTTCAAGTGGGATTCTGCTGTATTAAACTCTTTGTTAAACAAATCAGTCAAGCGCTCTCTCTGGAATTTTAATTTGCACCTTTGTAGACATCCACTGTTTTACTTTTAATGTTTGATTATCAGCACTTACTTTAAAGAGGCAAGATCTTACCACTTAATGCGAGTTTCCTTTCATTTTCATTTGAGTGGAAATATATTTTAGTCCAAAAAGGCTATTACTCCCTTTAGTTATGCATCTCCCAGGGCATTTCATTCGCAGTAAAAAACCTTCTGTAAAATGTTGCCCTGTTGTCAACTTAACTGAAACCTCTTTTCTGTTAGGCTGCCAATGTTTGCTATCATGTTATCTGCAATAGCCCAGTCTTACCAAATCAGTCAACAGCAGTGCTCTCAGCAGCATCACTAAAATTGGTCTGGTCACAGAAATAGAGGTCTAAAACTTCCATGACAAGGCAGGTCACTGCAAGAACCTTAAACTCTGTTAATGCTGTCTCACTCTGTTTCTTTCCTGCCAGATGGGTAGCACATACATGAGTCATCTTATCTCATCACGATTTGTATATTTGCTTTCTTACTCTAGTTCCAGTCCAGAACCTGAGAAATACTTCTAAGCCAAGAAGGACTTCTCCACCCCCCTGGCTCCTCAGCCACCCCTCTCAGCTGCTACTTTGACTCGTGCAAACTGCACACACGACCTCATATGCTTTGTCATAAAATGTGACAGCAGCTCCAGGTTGCACCAGGAATCTGGAATCATACTGATCCCAGGGCACTCTCAGTAGCACATGAACTGCTGACTCATCATGCAGCAGCAGGGCTACAGTCACTTCTGACCCAGGTGCTCCCATGGGAGTTAATGGAACTATTTTCATCAGTAAATAGTTACTTTTAAAAGATCTTTATTAAATCATAAATCTCACAAGAAAGACTAAAAATTATAAACTAATGATAAATAATCATTTAGGCATTCTTATGGGCTACAAACCCAAAAAACTAAACTCTTGCTTTAAATAATGCTGTGTAGAAGCCTAAGTGTCGGTCTTATACATCCAGATGGATGATCTGGATAATCTGGAATGGGCAGGTCTCTCACTCTCTTTTGATCACCCTTGTCTCACATCCTGACTAGACAGTTTCTCAGAACATATTGCCAATGAAAGATTAATCACAGTGATTAATCTTTTGGCGAGAACGAAGTCTCACCTTGACTTTGGTTTCACTGTTCTGGCGTTTTCCAAGAAAAACCTTCTCTGCCAAAAATGCTCATCTGACTCTGGCTGATGTTGAATGTGTGGAGAGTCTCAGTGGAAAATGAAACATCTCCTCACTCTTGGGTGTAAGCCTACAATGAAAGTATTTTTAGCACAGAAACAAGTAGTGAGGGCTAGGTATGAATGTGCAACCACTTCTGGGCTTCTCTGAGACATGGCCTGAGAACCTACCACTGTGGCAAGAGAGAAGGCAAGCTTATTTCACTCCTGATGAATTCAAGAGATCTATTCTAAACCTCTTCTTTTATTCACTGCATATTGTCTAACTGTCTCAAACTTTCCTTCAAAGGTAAAATTTAAGTCCTAGCTAATGTCACTCTTAATTAGAAATGAGCAATGACATCCTTATATACGATTTTATTCCCAACTTCAAAAAGAGCTACCTAGGTTTGCTTGGTGTCTCTACTTTGAAGAAAATGTCTTTTATTACTTATTTTAGTACAACACATTAAAATCAAATATCTCCTGTAGCAAAACGATTCAAGTCCCTGGAACTCAAATAATTTTCTAATAAAAAATGCATGAGACAAATAAATGCACTTTATGTTCCACAAGAAAAGGCAGTTTCAACAGGCTAATGCTCAGAGAAAATTCATTTTATCAACCAGCCATTTCATTCTTTGGTGCTGTTACAAGCTCCTCGCGGTTGCTAAGCAACCATAATTCATCGTACCTTTTAATGGATACTCTGCTACTGCTGAGAACATTAAGGTGAAGAGAATAAATGCCTTGGGTGAATCTTGAAATCTTTCATTATGCATGTCATTCTATTTCTGTAATGCTATAATGCTGAAATGTTTCTGTGGCAGGAAACTGAGTTGTGGTAATTGCATATTCCACTCATATATGTTTTGTAAGCAGAGCAGCACGTACTTGTCTAAAATGAGCTATTTCTAACATGATTGAAATTGGACTTTTCTACTTCTAAAGGTAGTAAATAAATCTGAGGGGAGAAAAAAAGAATCAGTCTGGAGTAAAATGTCTTGAAATTTTCAGCAAGAGTGACAAAATCCTATAGCATAAATTGAAAGTAATCAAACAGGCTTGATTGTAACATACAGTGGTATGTGAATATATGGTAAACAATTGAAAATGCAAAAAAAAGCAATAAAGAAACCATATATCCTGTGCAACTTGTTTCTTTTTTAAAACACATGACATTCACAGACAGATACATGCATCCTAGATCAGGCGTCTCTCTCTGTATTATTAAAACAAACCTCAGGTTTCAGCTGAATGCAAATGACAAATATT
>JANHGB010006104.1:25599-48099 GCA_026283785.1 Coracopsis vasa
ACCTACTTTTCTGGGCCATTTTTTCCTCTTGAGAAATATCTCCTTATACCAGCCAAGGGGGCACCGGCATGAACACGATTTCATGATGAGGTTTGTATTTTGCAAATAAATAGTGAAGACATTGTAAGGTAAGATAGAGTGCTCAGATACTTTCAATGATGGATAGCACCACAAAACTCTGAGATGGATTTGTTTCTATGGGTTCAACCTGCATTTCTGATCCTGATTATCTTCTCTTTCACACCTGTGTACATCAGGTGATGTGCTCTTAAAAAAGCAGCTCCATTCAGTTAAGATTTGAATTCCTTTTTCCTTGTTTTGTAGATTAGATTCAGGTTTGTATATAATTTATTTTAGAAAAAACATAATTAGCCTTGGAAAGAAACTTGTTGCATATATTTATTTATTTATTCTATGCACCTTTTCACTTTCCTCTTTACATGTCTGGGCTTGTCATTGGAAACACTGAGGGACAAGGAATATTTCAGTTCTTTTCCTCAATCATTTACAGCACTCCCCTATCAGAGGCTGGTAACCTCAAACTCATCTTGAAGCTGCATGGGCAGTAATCCTGTGTTGTGCAGGGACTACCAGTTGCAGAACTCCTACAGGCCTATCTGTTTTGATGTTGGAAGGGAAGGACAAAGTCAAACTTTTTTCTTATCCTATCAGTTGTGGCTGAGGAGTGATTTAAAGTTTCCTTTGATAACCCGTTATTTTTTTACATGGCTGCTAATTTCTGAGCATTTTGGCAGTACAATTCTTTCATCACACTGCACGTGAAGGTGGAAGCCATCATTTTCTGAGAAACCTTTTGAAAGCTGGTCCTCAGGAAAGTGATCTGGAGGAAAAAGGACGGGAAGATGTTGCATATATGCACACAAGCAAAGAGAAGAAACTGATGGGGTTGCAGGATGGAGTTAGAGACTTTGTATCAATCTACTCTGAAGTGATCCTATTTATTGAACAGCACAAGGGAAAACACAGCAGTAACAGAAAAAGTAGGAGAGAGTTAAGAGGTTCCAAATCAGGGATAATACAAAGTTAAAATAAATGCATAAATATGTCAAACCAAATTATTTCTTTCCATTTTTTTTCTTCTTCTCAAGTATTCATGCAACTCCACTTTCCGTTTTAAGAAAGCATACTTGACTTTTCTTTCCTCCTCTTTGAAAGTGTACTTGACTTTTCTTTCCCACTCTTTTCTTCTCCTTCCCTCCTTATTCTTTCTTTTGCCTACTACTAGTGACAAGAAGCAACAATGTATGTTTTAAAACAACTTCTTGATTATTTTCCAGGAAGTAAAATGCTGCCTTTCCTCAAACTGCTGATGTGTCCTCCAAAAACATCCACCAAAGTAAAAGAGTGAGATAAAGGAGCAGCAGTTTAGCTGTCTGATTTCAGACTGTTTCACCCTTGTAAATGTAATTTGCCAATGCGAATCACTCATTCTCTTTGCTCCAAACATTTGCTGCACACAGTTTCGTTAGTAGAGTACGCATGCACCTGAAGAATGGCTCAAAATTCGTGTCTCCTAATAATTCTTGCTCTTTTCTGCTGCTTAGAGGATGGTGATCCCAGCGAGTACCTCCAGCCAGCATTCTGAAGGCAGAATACTCAACCACTTCTGAATTCATATTCTCGTACTTAGGTTATCAAAATTATGGGAACAAATAGTGGACTTCCACATGGGAATGACAGATGTGGAAGCATAGCAATCATGCTTCAAAGTCTTCCTGAAAAGCATTTTGTTACATTTCTTGGAATCACTTGATCACATCTACAGAAAGACTTTGTGTCATCTTAAACTGGAATAATGTCTTAAGTGCAGCAATATGATGAATACTATACCTTCTGAATTATAATCTTCCATTTAATTATGAATCAGACACAATTGTTGATCAAATCTACAATTCCTGAACTTGGAAAAACTATGCTTTGGTAATTCCACATTTCTTCTGGTGCAAACCCGCTTTGGACAATGTCCTGCAGTTTTAATTAGGGTCGAAATTAACATAAGAATGAAAAATTTATATTTTAAGCATCACTGTGAATTAAAAAAGAGGATACTTAATATTATTTATCAAAGTAGGAGGAGAACAGCAAACTGAGACCTAAATACTCGAAGGTCACAGCCAATAGCGCTTCTGCAAATAGAAATGGGTTGTAGAAGCATCAAATGCAAATTACTGTTTGCTGGAGAATTTTAATAGAGTCCTACGTCACATTATAAAATGTTTAATTGTAACCCCATTTTAATAACACCATCTGATTAAATGAATAGACGCCTTGCTGATTGCAATTACAATCTGTCAAACTGTGTATTTACTTACAGTTTGGTTTCCTAAAACCATAAGATCAAAAAAGGAAACCCTATTCAGCTTGTCAGCAAACTATAATTATTGTGTATCCTTCTGTCAGTTTCTGTATAAAACTTTTGGTTCTAAAATGGATCTAATTATAACTACATCAACATTTTTATGAATGCATGCTTTCCCTTCTTTCCCCCTTCCCATCAGTGAATTCTTTGCTGCAAACTCAGGAGGAAAAACTTCTACGTAACATTTGTTTCTCTATTTTACTTTTTCTATCCTAAGTTATTGTTGGAATACAGAAGACTCCATTCAATGTAGATATTATTTATGGTAGCGCACATCCCTAGCACTGCACTCAAGCAAAGCCATGGGATTAGGACTCTATTGGGTTCTTTGCTTTGGCATTAATGTCTTGAATATCAACTGAGAAGCTCTTTCCAAGTATATCATGTAGTTCATCTTCTACAAAGTCTATTTGTTGTAATTTATAACCCTTCACAAGAAACAATTTGCCAGACAAACAAAAAATGAGTCCAAATGTCTGAACACTAGTGTATGTATCAAACAGTTACAGAAATTACATCTCAAAGATCTATTAAATCATCCAGCCCATCTCCCAGCCAGTGCAGGATCTTCCCGTACGTACATGTTCCAGCGCTTTAACACTACCTGGCAGACTATTCAGATTCCATTACAGGGTTTTTTTTCCAACCTTCACCCATTGCTTATTTTCTTCCCATTACTTGCAGTGACACTCCTTAAGTATCATAAACATCTATTCCTTCAGCCTAACTTTCTAAGTAATGGATGATGATAAATAAATGCAATATTGAAAATATGCACATTAACAAATTCATTAAATAACACACTATAGCTGAACCTTCAAGAAGAATTATTTTGCTCAGTGTAGGTTACGGGCTAATACAATCTGGATCATGATCACATGCTAATAAGATTTAGGAAAAGCTGATTATTTTTCTACTCTTTCTTAAATGCTCAAGTCAGCTGTGAACCAAAACAGTCTGAGTTAATATACATCCTCTTGATGATTTGTCCTAGCTGTTCCATCAACATCTATTACCCATCGTTCATTCTTAGATAAATATACATTTCATAAATATAAATATATACATATATAAGCACACTTTAAAAATAAAATAAAGACAACTGGAGAGAATAAATTATCTGCATTAACCTCCACTGACTCCTGGGCTTTATTTATATAATGAAGTAGGTGAATTTTTAAGGTTTCAGACCTGTACTCAGAGCCCGCCCAAAGAGTCTGTGCAGTTGGCATTAGAGGAGTTCTCTAAAAAAATAAGTTAGAACAACATCTGACAGAAGTGAAAAACGTATTGAGTATCCTGTTTTTGGAGATGACCTTTTAAAGTCCTCCAGTGAACTAGATTAAGGGAGGGACCTTAGGATTCCTTCTGGACCAATTTCTGTCATTTGGTAAGCAACACTACACAAGGCTGCACTGGATCCAAGTGCAACAGGATCCAAGAGGTCAGGTTACTCATGTAGTTTATTCCTGTAGTGCAGCTTTCCTATACTGTCTTCAATTATTTGGCAATCAAAATAATAAAAGTTGCTTCAAAGCAGCGCATTAGGTGATATTTCTTCTCTTCAGTCTTGTTAAAGCCTGCACTAGTTTTCCAAAAGTTATAAATAAAACCATTACAAGATTATGACAGCAGAGTGTGGATCATTATTGACAAACACTTTCACTGACACACCCTTAATCTGATATTATCTAAAATCTAAATTTTCGCAATTTATGAGCCAATTAAAGCATCTGCTGTAGGGCTATCTCTGTTGAAACTCTAAGAAAGCCCTTGCTAGAGTTGGACAGGATCAACATTATGCCACAGAGCTCCTAAAATGCAGTTCATAGGCAGAGTCACAAACGATGAAGTTAGTGCAACAACACCATCCACAATTTAAATTGCATAGTCCAGGTCCTGGGTAAAGAACTCTCCTTTTGTGTATTTTTCCCTCCCTGCATTCAAGAAAGCCAGTGGCAATTGAGAAGAAACACGCATGTCATGCAACTGGCCTGTAAGACCTGGGATTCGGAGTCTGGGGCAGTGGAGCATCAAACTCTGTGGTTAGATGGATACTTCACTTCTTCCTAGAGTTGACTGCATTTCAAAGGCAGGCAAAACAACCCTTGCATCTTTTCCATGGCTCTTAAATAAGGCTACTGTATCACTTCCAGGTTGCACAATAGCTTGAAAGGTCTCAGCTATCATTATATGCAGTCACTGTAATGGCTTTATATTATAAATTCATATGTGTAACATGTGACAGTTAATTTCTGTCTTTATTATATTTGAGGACTTCTGACAGTTCTGATGTTGAAAGTTGTCTCCTATGACATTGCTGACCACCTTTGTGTTTCATCAGACATGAAACAACCTCCTGGTAATACTTTCATTATTACGGGTCCCACAATGTAGAGTCATCCTCTTCCTCTCCCTTAAGATCTGTCTCTTTCAGCCTTTGACAGCTTGCATTTGTATATTTTGAATTATATTTTATTGGGCTTTTAATAAAGTAAATGTATTTCTATTCTAGAATACAATTCTTGACAGATATGAGGAACTGATATTGCAAATATCTATTTGTACTGTTATTAGTATATTACCTTCCTAGCTAGTTAGAGGCCACAAAGCACTTCAGGAAACAACAAAGGTGCTGCAGAAGATCAGAGTGCCACTAGCATCAGTTTTCAAATGCCGTGCTTAATTTTTTTTTTTCAAGAAAAAATAACTTCTAAAAGTTTTGCCAGTGGTTATTTTACGCTGCATACTTTCTGTTGGGCAACTTAAGCTGCACTTAATATCCAGATCAGCACTAAGCCTATTGCACTAAACACTTTTTATGCTACTTCATAAGAAAGGAGAGTGTAATAAAATTCATTAAACTGAGATTCCACACTTGAGTATTAGGGCACATGTAGGAAACTGAAGCTTAGTTACTGAGTTAATCTCTGAAATTCTTTATGTGTGAATGGAAGTAATCTTAAAGTGTATTAGAAGGAAGTCCCATCTCTGAATAAAAAAGTATTGCATTCTCATCAAGGGCCTGATCCTGTAAATCCTCCGTGCAAAAGGCTTTTTTGATAAAGGAGCAGAACATCTAATTTCAAACGTGTTTTCAGTTTAAATCACTTTTGTAGGGATGAAGTGAAAGCACCTGTAGCCTGATATCACCACTGTCAGGAAGTGGATTTTCTAAGATGGGATATGGAGTAACCTCATCTTGTCATCCATTAGCTATGCCATGTCTCACTTTAACAACTAGGCTACTTCCTTAATTAACTCAAATAGCAAAGGTTCCTATTATTAAAGTTACTGTCAGGCACTGCAACCTCACTCATAACCCATAATTTTTAGCAAAAAAATTCTATGATGCAGCCATGTGCATAATTGTGCATGTTAATTAAATCTGTTGCATCTGCTGTCACTAATTTGGCTCTATTTTCAGACTTTGTTTAACATACAATATGGATTCACATTTTGGGGAGAAGGGGGGATGTTGCAGATACTACATCCTGTCTTTTACATTCCCTTTCCAGCAGAGGGCTTCAGTGATTAATAATCTGATACATACATACATATATATGAAAAAATATATATGTGTATATATATGTGTGTGTATCCATGTATAG
The DNA here is from genome assembly GCA_026283785.1 of Coracopsis vasa. Classification (NCBI taxonomy): domain Eukaryota; kingdom Metazoa; phylum Chordata; class Aves; order Psittaciformes; family Psittacidae; genus Coracopsis; species Coracopsis vasa. Next base: position 31,591 of record JANHGB010006104.1, read on the forward strand.
ATCTATACATGTACCCTAAGCACTGCAGTCCGCATCATCTCTAGGTCAGGACAGGCACAGACTGCCACGTCCACTACCTGTAGCATCTCCTTTGTCTCTTTTCCTTCCCTTCAGGCTGGTTGAAAGAGGAATGTTGGGTACACACTGATAATATATAGGAGAAACTGTTATGCCTTTGTTCACCTGATTTTAGATGTAACAGGGTTTATCTTTGTGGCTTTTCTAACTGAAAGATATGCATGAGCGTGCCTTAAAGGCGTTCCTTACTCCACAGTTCTTCTTGCTGCCACTTCATACTTTATGTCCTTTTTTTCGTAAATGTATCCAATGTATGAACATAAAATTAAGAACATTCATTTTAATATCTTTATTGTCCAAATATAGAAGCAGCAGCATGTAGAACATACTATAAATGCAGTTCAGAGATGTGTGAGTGACGCTACAGAGATTCTAAGTTGCACACATGTGGATGAAGTACAGCATTACACTAGCAGTAGAGGTTAAGTATTTACATGCTGTCCCCAGGGAATCCCAACACGAGAAAGGGCATTTACTAGTGTGTCTGTACAGACTTTGTATAAATAAAGGGAGGAAAAAACAGAGGCAGGCATCAATCTAAAATGAATCTTCATGTTATTGAAAGGACCTGGAGAGCAGTAGATATCCTTACACTTAAAGAATTGTTTAATTGCCTCGAGGAAGAACAAGGGATAAAAATAAGAAATTAAGTTATTTTCTTACTGATTGTTATTTCTCCAAATCTCAAAACATTATCAAGCAGAACTTTTTCTTTCCTTCCTGCTGCACAAAGTCAGTGGAAAACTAAAACAACTTTAGACTAAACAACTAAACAACTAAAACAACTTTACAGAACTTTAAGTTCTGTAAACTCATTAAAACAGATAATAAACCCTATGAGCCTATGAATTAGACCTTTTAAATGCCTTCAACCAAGAAAAATCAAAAAAGCCAAGAACGTGTGTTTTCTCTCCAAGTGAATTAAAAATTTGGCTAAGTAACTATGACTTTATATCAGGAAGACTAGACAATGAGAAATCACACTCCGTTCTAGCAGGTGACACCAGCATGAAGCTCTGGGTTGCCGGTATCCCAGCCTTCAGCAAAGTCATGCAGCACATCTTCACTTCCAGCATGCAAATAGCAGCTTGAGCTAAGACATTGCATGCCATAGCGGCACCAGTTTCATCCACAAAAAGTTATCTTTCTACTCCCTGAACAAGTTGAGATGAGATGATGAATGCAGTACAAATTCATGAAGGATGTGCAGTCTTCTCAACTGCTTTGGAATTTCAAGGACTGAGAATAAATGCATTTAAATAATTAATCAGGTGGAAAGAGAGGCTACTCCACCTGATGCACAAAACTCTCCCTTTCATCTGCATTGCGGGCTTCTCCATCCTTTTTGTCTTCACGAAAGCATCTTCACAGTTTCTTAGAAAGACATTTCACTTCTATTCCATCTACAGGCTTAAGATCACGAAGATATTTTTTTTTTTTTGCCAAAGACTGAGTCTTCAGAAACATTTCATTATCGTGCTTTTCTTGACAACTACATGCAATGTTAAAAGCAGCAGATTAAAGTCAACAATCTCTGCTGCTGAAACCCCTGAATTTCTGACATTTTCTGAGAGTTATTTTTTCTCTATTTGCATACTCTATTATCTGTTTTGTTTGACACTTGCAGCTATGATGCTGCTTATGCATTAATCACTCCTGTGAGTACTTCACATGTGAGGTGTTGTATAATCTACCACCCGCAACTGAAAGCTTTCTCTCCATGCCACATTCATCATGTCTTAGCCTGTGCCTATCTGGCTAAAGTCTAAAACCCAGTAATTAATACTGCCACAGAGTCTTTTTTGCTTACTTACTTTTTTATGTAGCAAATAAATTCCCATCAGACAATGGGTCACTGCTGTGAAAAAAAATTCACCAGAGCATTTTCTACAGAAAACTGTTTTTAAAAATAAAATATGCCACCTTGTTTCTTCTTGAAGTTATACTGAGGGTTTTTTCCTACTGTATTTGTGAAATATGTGAGCCACATGGAGTCTCAACAACCACAGTCAAAAAAGCAGAATGCTGTACTTCCCAACTGGCAGTAAATCAACAGTTTCATTAGCAATTTTAAAAATGAGACCTGGAATTATTCTAAAAAGAATTCTGGTCATTTGTGTACAAATATTTTCCTGCAGTAATGACAAGTAAAGCAAGTATTTACTTGCTCTGTCTTTAAGGTAAGCTCTTAGAACATACAGAAAGAACGTATAGCTTTATCAGATACTTTAATATCAGAAAAAAAGCTAAGTTCATGAAAAACACTAGTCACAAATATTTTCACAGCAATTCTAGTCCTAGTTGACCCCTCAAGAAGGTGGGGTCCCTTGAGAGCCTGCACCCACTGGGTACCTTCTTCCACTCTGCTGATTTTCTCTTGGGAGGGAAAAACTCTAGAGGGTGCTACTAGTGATATTTCCCCTACCATGTATGCATGGACTAATGCTTACTACCAAGATTCCCCAAGGGACAAATGTGACTCACAGGAAGGTTCTGGTCCCTCCACTGTAGCTGAGAGGTCATTAGACCAGTCCCAGAGAAAGCAGATCTTTCTGAGAGATGCCCCATCTTGATTTCAATGCTCAGTTACAGGGAACCAGAGACCTCCCACAGTACGTTATCTGAATGCTAAATCTCTATCACTGTTAAAAAATGCATGCTTTATTTCTGATCTGATTTTATACAGCTGTGATTTGTAGATATCACATGTTTTGATGCTTTTTGTAGCTCCATGAAGAGTCTTTTACTAGTAGATACGCAATATGCAGGTATTTATAAAACCTTGATCAAGTTACATCCTACACCTCCTCTGCATATCCTTTCTGTTGTCTTTCTGATGACAAAAGACCGGAGCAGACATTGAAAGAAAGGAAAGAAAGATAAACATGATGTCCCAGAGCCCTTGATGGAATAAATCATCATAATTCTACTGAAAACAATAAAGTTATGTTGACTGACATCAGCTGAAGATTTGGCTGTGTACCCCTGTGCTTAAGCTGTTTAACAAAACATACACAAACTATTGTAACCCTTTGCCACACAAGGCTTATTTCAGCGAGAAAACCCAGCTTGTAAAATATGGTGGGTTTTGTTTTGTTTTGTTTTCAAAAAAGAAAAGAACGATATCCTGCAAGAATACAAAGTTGCTTAATAAAAAGAAAAAAAACCCCAAACACTTTAACACAAGATGTTCCATGACCTTAGCTTTATGATTTGGTGGTTCTGATGGCAATAACTCACTGCAATAAAGTTTGGGGTAGCAGCAGGTCTGTGTAGCACAACAGTAAATTTTGATGTAAACCGAAGACCAGAGCCTGGTAATGAGGCACAAATGTGAAGTATTCACCAGAGACTAAAAGTATCTTCTACCATTAGCATGCAATGCAAGCTAGGAAAAAAGTATCCAAGCACGATTCAAATCTCAACAATTGGGTTAGAAGGAGCAAATCTTTTGTTTTATTATGAAAGTTATTCATCTTGTTCATCAGAAATAAAATTTCTGTTTGACTCAGTAGTTTGCACTAACGCTTAAAGGTGCCAAAAAAATCACCCATATAGGTCAGCCTCAAGATGAGTCATGAATACTGAATTTAAACTAATAGTATGAAACTACTAAACCAAAATCTCTTAAATACATCCCAGCTACAACAACAACAATCTCCTCTGTTGGATTTATTAGGAACTGTGCCATGAATAAGAAATACTAGCATCATTCTACCTGAGATGAAAAATGGAAAAAAACCCTAGCTGTCTGCCTTCTTCCTTGTTATACAGTGCCACGTTTTGTTGAAGATATTACTCTCTCATGGGCTGCATATCTAAAAAATATAATTCATGAAAAAGTATAATGTAATTGTTCAGGCTTTGATGAATTGGGGCATAATGTTAAATAATTATTCATTGCCTTTATTCTTCTGTCAAAGTGTGAAAAAAGAAAAAAAAAAGCTTTTTATTGCTTTTTTTTTTTTAATATAAGGACAGGGGCCTTTGTGACATGCATTTTATTTTAAACTAATGCTTCTATTATTCCACATCTGAATAATTATAGCTGACATCATCTACTCTTCCGTGTCCTAGAAGATCTTTAGCTCTAGTCCACTGTTACCTATTTTATGCATTACATGAAATAAAATACCTCAAGATTTTGAAAATATTTATTTTAAAACCAGCAATGAAATTGTCTGTAATCACATTTTCTGCTCTGCTTTGAAAGCAGCATTATTCAATATGCCAGTGGTCTTTTCCATAAGAGCAATGCATTAGAAATTCATGCTGCTCTAATATATCTGAATTCATTGATGCACTGCACTCCCTATAGACCTAAAGAAACATTTTTGCTTCAGTTTCATATGTCCTTCACATTACCTACTGATGTGGTGGTTGTCAAAACAGTTGTACAGTAGCCTTTGAATTCAAAGTGTGCCTTGACTGTATACTAAAAATGACAATAAACCTAACTATATACATTATGCTGGCTTTTGTTATCAGCACAAGTAGAGCATTTGGGAAATAAATCCCCTGATTTTATTGCCTTTTAACATCCTTTCCACTTTAAACTTCAAACCCCCAAATTTGAAGCATTTCAAGAAACTAGAGTCTCTTTTATTTCTTTCTTGTAAATTTTCTATAGTATACCATCATAAGCCACATTTTCAAAAAGATCGGCACAAGATTACAAATGAAAGCATTCCAAAAATAGGTGTTTTTTTCTCGATGTAAAAACAGCACTGAGATTTTTAACCCTGGGTTTCTTGGAGGAAAAAGCAATCATCTACAGGATATATTAAAGAAGCTGTAGAGTCTATAATTTTGTTGATAAAAAGAACACACAGTAAAACTCATTTTATAGAACACAACCAAAAGCATTTTTACAGATAAACACACATTCTCATTGGGATGGTATACACACTCATTTGTTTGCAAATGTTAGAAGGGTATTTCTTGTGGTCCTTGGGGTATTTCAGGAAAATTGATGCAGAGAAGTGCTGGCAGGTCAAGCACCAATCAGAACCGAACAGCTAACTTCAACTGCAGCAAATCAGGAAGGGATCCCCATTCCATTATATAGAAACAAACATGCTTACAGGACCAGCACTACGCTTTCTTTAAACAGCTCTATCTATACCTAATTGGATCCACTTAAGAAGCAGGAATACAAGTCATGTCTTTTTTGAAGGAGGACTTTAGAGAGCTCCCACACGTAGCTGACCATGCTGGGGCTGGACTGTGTCTTCATACCACTGTGTGTCATACTCTGCACAAATTCGTCAGACTTCTGAACCCCCAATATCCAGATATAATGAGCGTCTAAAGAAATCTGCATGTGACAGCATGGTATAAATTAGTGTGCATGTGCATGTATGCATATGTCTGTATGTCACCTAAGCAGAAAACAGAAACACACAAACGTAGAAGCCAATGTATGAACTGACAGCAGTATAACAAGAAATAGAAATTTTAGTGTTTGGGGTTTTTTGCTGGGTTTTGTTTTTGTTGGCTTTTTTTAAGCAGTGGGGTGCAATAGGAAGTCAAATCAATCAAAATAAACTTCAAAGGCGGCTAATTCAGAATTTAAGCATCAGACACAGTAAATGGCAACAGGAAATTTTCATCTCCCAGCATTGTAAAATTTCTCAGAAAGAATTCCCACAGTGTAAAAAATCTGTAAGAAGCTGATCCCTAATAAGAATTCACTGAGCTGGTAGTGGGCTCTTATTGTGTGTTTAAGCACTTCCACAGAGGAGAATTCTTACAGAGCTTGGGGCAAATCCTGCAATCCTTACTCAAAGGGATTTCATCTGCAGCTTGCAGGGAGAGCTGCACAGTATGAAACCAGGACTTCTAACGGGGGGAGATTTGAAGGGGTTTTAGGAGGGGTGCATCCTCAATTTTCAATCTGTCCAAAATCACAGAAATCCTCATCTGAAAACACCTGGTATTTGAGATAAATGAAAAATGCTATACTCGGTGTACAAACTATTTTCCTACTTGGTTTCTGAGCAAATGTGTTTACTTTCTCTCATTTGGCTAGCATTAATTAATGCTTTTTCTATAGAAACATAAGCTGAAAACCATTCACCAGTGCTAACACAGACAAAAAGGAAGGTATTATTGCTAAAATACCAACATAGGTTAAAAACTAGCTAAAAGGAAGGATGGTGAAAGTAATAAAAGAAAAAAAAAAACAAACCCAAAGACCAAATTCAATCGGAGACATATTGCAGTGCAGCTGTAATTGTCCCAATATAAGTAAAATTTGCTGAAGATGTGAAATTAATTAAGGATAAAGAACAGCCAACAGATTCACTTCTAAGAATAGTTTTTCTAAAAATATTCATTACTTCCTTGAAAAATGAAGTGAGATACACAGTTTCCAAATACACTAAGCGGTACTTGGTATATCAGAAATTATATAGCACCAAGGGTTTAGATAGATTGGCAAAACTTATACATTATTTTCTACGCAAGGCAATATAAAAGTGATTTAGGCAAGTACTTGTTAAATGGATCAGAGTTTGATGATACAGTAAAAAAGAAACTTAGAGATGAGTAATAGCAAGAGAAAAGAGTCATATTGAAATAAAAATGTAAAAGGCTCTGGGTTATAAAGAAGAGCTTCAAAGCTACATAAAGAATGTTAACTCCACAAAACCCTCTGTCTGCCTTCATCAATGGAAAGCCAAAAGGACAATGAGTCCATTCTATTAACTGAAGAAGTCAGTGAATTCACTGAAGAGTTAAGTTAAATTATCTCCCTCAAGTTAATTTCTCTCAAGTTACCAAATTCAAATTAGAGGAACTATACCACCAAAGTGTTTCAACCGTACAAAATCATGGTGTTAACATCCTACCAGTTGTGCTAACGGGAGGTGTAGTTTAATCCCCTTGACATTCAAGTCAGCTTGAGTTAAAAGTACTGCTAGCTAAGAGGCCCTCTTGTGTGCAAAGGGCATGCAAGTTAGCCCAGGATGCTTCAAGGATCATGCTTTATTTATTGAACAAACCCTCAGAAATTACTGTCAAAACTTAGCACATACTTTTTTGACATCTGATTGTAATTTTTTTCTGAACTTCACTAACTCCCAAAGCAAAATTGCCTAGTTATATCATTTAGCTTTTTTGCATTTGCCCTCAATGCAATAATTTACTGTGATGATCTACAAACTCCCAAGGCCCTTTGTTCAGAGCTTGCTGCAAGAGGTTAATGTGGAACACCAGAGCTTAAAAGAATGCATAGTTTTGAGCCATAGCCATGGCTCAAAAGAGGTCAATTCAGTGAAATACTGCTTATCTTGACTGGAGTGCCAAGTGTTTCACTTACTTTTTCAAGTCCTTTCATAGCTCTGATTCTCAGAATCCCACATAAGATTTAGTTCATGCTCCTTTACGTATGCCATCAGCTTTGCAGAAATGCAAGCAAAACTCAGAAGATTTCCATGAAGTATATATGATATATATATCACATGTACATATATGTGATATATATATCATATATATGAAGTATACATGATGTATATATATATCCTTACAAAAATCTGTGTCTACCTTCCTCCTTCCATTATTGAACATAACCCTGGGGTCAGATTCCGACCTCAAGCACAATGCGTGCAACATCCTTGTAAATCAGTAACTAAGCAGCACATAAGAAGCCAAGACTAGCCCCCACTGCAGTACAGCTTGTTGGACATCCTTAGAGGGAAAGCAAAGCTCCTTGAAATCAAGGCAGTTTTATTTTAATTAATTGATTAAATTAATTAAATAATTTTAATTTCATTAATTGCCCTGTGACAAGGTAGATTTTCCTTGTAAACTAACTGTTTTCCAGTCACTGCAGCCCTTGGCTCTGCGGCTGTTAGTCTGAGGGGCTGATGGAGTGCTAAGCCTAGATCCCTCAGCCCCCAGGCTCCATATGCTGCCTCAGCTCCCAGGTTCCCAGGGCTGATCTGGGGGTTTTTTGGTAATGTGATGGGGATCTAGCAAGCTGGAAACCTAAACAGCCTCAGTTCCTAAGTGCAGAGCCTCCCAGGTGGGACACAGTGCCCTAAGCTTCTAATCCTTCCGTGAGAAGGCCAGACCCTTGGACCTCTAGGAACAGCATATCCTTAACTTCAGCTGTCCAGATCTGCAGTTCCTGGGCAGCTCATTTAGCAGAGTGCCTGAAATCCAGTGAGCCCCAAACAATGCCAGGCCCCATCCTCTTCCATGGGATTTTTAACTCTTTGGATTAGAATTGCACATTGATGTGAAATAACCTTGTCTGGAGCTGCTATGCCAGAAGTATACTAATTATTTGTAGATCCCACTTGAAAATGTAACATGTAAAGTAGCTCTGCAGTTGTTGCAAGCAATTTAACATTCAAAGAAGTGATTTATAATATCAGGCTTCCCAAGATTATGACCATAATGACTATCTGACAGACTTCATAAGCAAATCGTCCAGTCATTTCAATTGGATTCTAGCTGGCTAAGGACCGGGAACTGTAAAAAGGCTATAAGATTTGGCCTAGAATCAGAAATAACATTTGCTGTTTTCCAAATGTGCGGTAAACAAGAAAGGAGATATTAAATTTTTGTACAGCTCTCAGCACATGCAAATGAGAATGGAAAGAGCCTCGTCAGATAAACACAGAACAACAGCCATCTGGATCCAAATCCTGCTCCAGCAGAAGTCAAAGCCTTGAGCCTCCTTTTGTCATTATTTACATCCATGCAAAGCGGGAGTAACTCTCCTCAAGGTGGTGGGTAACATCCTGGCTCTGAGGAACCCGGCTGTAAAAGCCCCAGTGCCTCCAGAGGTGGGGAAGGCTTTGACATAGGGAGTGTGATGTGAAACCCAGAGTCAGGCCAGCTCACTCTGTGACTTGTGTGGTGCAGGAGCTGGCCTCTTGGAGGATTTCAAACAGGTCTGTATCTGCACGATTTCATAACTTAAAGCAGAACAAAAAGGAAAGACTGAAAATGCTTACCACAGAGAGGGAATTAGAAAGCAGGGTTCCATCTTGGCCTAGCATGTTGGAAACTGTAATTTCAGGTAGATCCATGTTTTGCGGGTGGAATGGAAGGAGGCCGTTGTGGTTCATAGGATGACACAGAGAGTGGTACCCAGACTCTATCTCATTCAAGTGCACCAGGGAGTGGTCAGGCAATGATGGAGGAGTTATAGGAGGTATGTTAAAATCTTCACTTTCAAGACTTGGGCCAGGAAAAGACTGGAAAATAAAACACCAAACAGAAAGTGCTATGAAAATCATATGAGTACTGGTCAAGAATAATAATGTAAGTTACACAAAACGAACAAAAAGAGCCCAACTCACATACTTCTAAGCAGGAGCTTCAATTTAACAAAGAGAATATTTTAAACACCCACATATTATAACAGTGGAGGTTCACCATTATGTATGGAAGAAAAACTGCCTCTAAGACATAAGTATCTCTGATACTTTCACAGCTTCCATTAGAAAGACTTTTTTTTTTTTTTTAAAGAAGCTGAATTCAAACAGATTTCAAGGGTCCCATTAAAATTTTCCAAGTGTTCATCTAGCTGATACCTTTTTCATGGGAATTGTGGAAAAAAGAATGCAATTTATAAAATTAACATCAGCTCAAAATGGTTCACAAGACTCCCTGTTACTCAGATCAAGAATTACTCTGTGAAGAAGAAAGATACTGCTTTTAAGCTTACAGGAGAACCATGCATTTGTTCTGCTACAAAGAAAGACAAATAAATACAAAAACAGTACGTTCTTCATATGAATATACTTTGTGCTTATAAGAATACATTCATGGTGTCTCAAAATTGCTGATTTTTCCTTTTGTAATCCATAAACTCAACAATACATACATTTTGTCCGTCATCTAAATGAGTTACTCTACAAAGCAACTGTTTAGCCTTTTGTTGTCCACTGCCATTTAAGTCACTCAACCCAATCCATTCCAAGGAAAAGCCACAGGCAAAGTCAAAGTAATGCATCAAGGTGGATAATTGCTATTATTTATCTATATTCTTCATACAGCAGGTAGGCTTATTTTGAGGATAAGGGTGGGTATGCTTGTGTTTCTCAGAGGAAAAGGTGAACAGCATTAGATACATGATCCAAATCAAGAGCTAAAGGGATCATTTGCAGTGGTTCAGCCTGAAAGCCTGCTCTGCTTTTCTGAGGGCAGCCACAATTCTCATCTCCTTTTCAAGCAATCAGTCTTTGCACATCCCACACCCATAGTCATGAGGTTCATAGCACAGAGACTACTTCCACCCTTCCTGCCCCTCTGCAGCAACACAGTCCTGCTCTGAGTGCTGCTTTTGTTAATTCTGGAAATGCAAGGATTTAAATACATTCTCTCCTGCAAAGTATTTCAGGAAAGACAAAAATGAGGGCACAATTTCAAACAGCAGCTATCGGAAGAAAATGTTTTCCCCAGTGCGAGTTTGCAAATGGAGGACAGTATGCTGCATGAATTCATGCACAAGGATAAAGGAAGAATCAATGCCCAATTACAAACAAAAGGATTTTTCATTAGTCATCACAGTAATACTGAGGTGCCTGAGGTTATTCTTTACAAGTATAGATATAAAAACTTAAATCAGACCAACAACAGTGTTACATGTTTTCAGGCAGCTGCTGAACACAGAAGAACCTGCTCTAGTGCACATTGCCATGGTTTTGGTTGTTTACTTTGCCTGTTTCCCAACAAGGATTACACCTCTGTTACCAAATATCTTAGTATGAAATACAACAGGAAGGCTAAACTGCAAAACCCAAAGAAAAAACCCAAAGAATAAAAACAGAACAGGGAGAGGAAAAGGTCTGGCAGTGCTATCACCATCCTTCTGCGTGAAGACTTTGATTATGCCCATGCTTTCCAGCTGTGTTTCTTACCCCTGGTACAGGAGCTTGCTCTCCCCTTGCCTCTGCCCTCTCCTTAATGGGAAGTTGGTGTGAGTCTACCACCATTTGTAAGTTATATTTGCCCTGCTTTTAGAAGCCACAATGCAGCCATCAGCGGAGACATCTCCAAGGAATGAAATACAGTAAAAATAGACCCTCGCTAAACTGGGAGGAGACTTACACATGGAAAAGAGAACATGTCATATTTACTTAACTATACTGTCTAAACTGTGCAAAAACAAATCAAAAATTATGGACACTGTACATCCTAAATATTTTCTCATTACTATTAAATTGATGATCAAAAGAAAAGTGGCTTAAAGTGAGCTTAAGGTCTGTATTGGGTTTGCTTGGCAATGATTAGGTAGTGGGGGGCACTACAGGGGTGGCTTCTAAGAGAAGCTGCTGGAAGTTTCCCCTATGCCTGATAAAACTGATGACAGCCAGCTACAAGATGGACCCACCGCTGGACAACGGCCTGCTCAGCAGCGACGGTGGTAGTGCCTCTTGGATAACACATTTAAGAAGGGGGAAAAGTTATCGTGCAGGAGAAACTGCATTTGGAGAGAGAGGAGAGAATATGTGAAACAGCCCTGCAGACACCAAGGTCAGTGAGGAAGCAGGAGAGGAGGTGCCCCAGGTGCCAGAGCAGAGATTCCCCTGCAGCCCGTGGTGCAGACCATGGTGGAGCAGATACCCACCTGCAGCCCATGGAGGTCCCCACAACAGGGCAGGGGGATGCCCAAAGGAGACTGTGATGCCATGGGAAGCCCATCTGCAGTGGGCTCCTGGCAGGACCTGTGGCCCCGTGGAGAGAGGAACCTGCGCTGGAGCAGGTTTGCTGCAGGACTTGTGACCTTACAGGGGACCCATGCTGGAGCAGTCTGTTCCTGAAGGACTGCACTCCATGGAAGGTACCCATGCTGAAGCAGCCCATGAAGAACAGAAGGGACTTCAACTTACATTTTTTACTAAATGAAAGTATTCCTAAACCAAATATTGACAGGCTGGGTGTGCCTACACCATTAATATTGCAGGCATTCAGCAAATCTGCTTATTTTTGCACCCTTTTTGCATGCCATATGCGGATAGTCCAGGTTTTACTTCATTTAGACTTGATTTGCTGTGTTTCAAACGTGTCTTTAATTAGTAACACTTCAAAAGTGGAAGCAATTGAACTGCCATTTGGACATTAGCTTCACTTATTCAAAAGGAAGTAAAACACTGGTGGCATAAAACTCCACAACCCACACTGCATCATTTGTAACTATATAACAATGTCATATATTACGTGGGCTAAGCATTTTAAATAGATTGTTTCTCTCTGATTATTTAACAATAAAAATCACACCATGGTTATTGCTTGCAAACCAGCCAGAGTGTATCTAGTCCCACATTATCTACCACACCACTGTCCACTACACTTAGATAAGCTTCTTAAAGTAGTAGTAGTAGCATAGCAAAAGCAATAATAACACACCAAACCAACACATAATTCAAGCACCTGTGCTTCTTAAAATGCTGGGGGTTTTTAAGACATAAACTCGGACTACTTCAATAAAGCTAAGCAGCATCCAAGCCATACACTAATGGTATGGACAGATATTTGAAAGCATCTGCAGAGCACCCCATTTTACCTAACATTTTCAGCCAGTTTGGTATTTCCATACTCAGTATGTGTGTGTGTAACACATACAGATATAACTTCCTCAGGGAAGTTACTTCAGCAGTGATGTGATAGTATTCCTGTTTGTCTTGTCCAAAGCATGGTTTAGTGCTTGTAATGACTTGGCACACTGGTACATCACAAACCAAAAGTCCTACATACATTTGCAGCAAACCCAACATATCCCAGAAACAAGGCTGTCACACCTGCACGTGGAGGGAAGGAGTGAGGAACAAAATATAATATGCTTGTCCTGTCAATAGCAGCTACAAGCTTCAAACACCCACTCCTGCTTTCTTTCCACCTCTTCCCTTGCCATTGGGAAAGCCTTCTTGAGGAACTATCTGTAGTCCTCTTGATGCAACTGATCCAGTGCTGGCAATGAGCTCTCCTGGAACATCATATTGTTACCTTCTTCCCCCAAAGGACATTTAAGGGAATTCCAGCACAAGGCCAGGCTTGAGGATTTCCCTGCAGCAACAACTCCCACTCCCAAGCCAGTCATCTTCCTGTCCTGACCTCTGGGCTTTCTTAGAGCACTTCTTCTTCCAACCCAAGCCATTTACCTGGAATTTTGAATGAAACCAGTTATCTACCATCAAAAGCATTAGGGAAGGCTACAGTTCCTGTATCGAATTACAATTCATAAGTACAGCTTATATGTATCAATAATAAATGGTGGCCTGTAGCTTCAGCTCTGTTAGTCGTTTTTTGAAGGGGGTGGATAGAAAGGTTAAGGTCTTTTCCCTCTCCCCCTCCAAGGGTTTTTTCCTTGATAGTTGGCTTTATTATCAGCACAACTTTCTCTATGCAGAAAGACACAGAATAGCTCCTTTTCATTCTACTGGTCACAGAAATACTATTAAGCTTGCCTTTTCACTTTGGAAGCAAAAAAGAGTAGCAATAAATGCTTTATTTACTTTACCACAAAGCTGCTAGGAACTTTGCCAGTGGCTTCACTTTCGTCTCATGACTGTGGGAGTGGATGAGGTGTTTATCAGCTCTCCAGTTTAGGGTAAATTCCTGGACGTTTATTACATTCCAGAGAGAAAGCCCTCTGCAAAGTAACGCCATTAAACCCACTGCATAGCACTGAAGAGACACGGGCTTTAATTTTACTTTATTATAAAGAGGATTTTCATTACCCCTGTATTTATTATAAACAGATTTCAGAATATTTAAGATGGAAGCTACACAGTGGGAATCTTAGAATGAACATCCTTCAATTTGGGCTATTTACAGACACAAACACTACGAAGAAGCGTTTTGAATCAAGGATCTTTCCAAATCTAAAGGAAGATATTCTATGTTTCTAGTTAAGTATTTGTGACATTTCTGCCTCAAATGATTGAGACTTCATAAAGCAGATGATCTTTGATATGCCCACTCTGAGTTCAAGAGAACTTATTACCTATGCCACCTGAGCCTATAATTTTAGGAGGAAAGCTTGCCAAAATAAAATTATATGAACACTTAATTCTGATTCACTGTCCAACTCAAGTCCCAGCTTTTGTTCCTGAGCAATGACATCATTAGTCACCTTCAATTAATTTTTTATGCCACTTAGCTTGGACAAATCCAGCAACAAGCTATAGAAGGAGGGCAAAACTAGGGGGGGAGGTGAGTCAAATGTCAGTTCTTTAGCCACACGAAGCTCAAATGTGAGATAAGCATCATGCAGCGCTAATGAAACACACACACACAAATCTAGAATTCCCTTTTGAGGAACCCAGATACTCGTTATTGGAAAAATAAGGGAAATGCTTGCACAACCTGCTGCATAAGAACTAAGGAAAAGAGAGTAAGGAGAAAGAAGGAAACAAAAATAAAGCCCCTTTGCTGAAGTACTTGTCGTGGTTTAAGCCCAGCCGGTAACTCAGAGTCATGCAGCTTCTCGCTCACTCCCCTTCTTCTTCCTTCCCCGGCTCCCGGAGGGATGGGGAGGAGAATCGAAAGAATGTAATTCCTACGGGCTGAGATAAGAGCAGTCCAGTAATTAAGGTATAACACAAACCACTGCTGCTACCACCAATAATAATAATGATAAGGGAAATAATAAGGGAAGAGAATATAACCGCTCACCACCCGCCGACTGATACCCAGCCTGACTCGAGCAGCAATCTGGGCCTTCCGGGTAACTGACCCCAGTTTATATACTGGGCATGACGTGCTGTGATATGGAATACTTCTTTGGCTAGTTTGGGTCAGGTGTTCTGTCTCTGCTTCGTCCTGGCTTCCACTCCTCCCTGGCAGAGCATGAGACTCAGAAAGTCCTTGGTCACAGTAAACATTACTGAGCAATAACTAAAACCATCGGTGTTATCAGCATTGTTCCCAGGCTGAAAGTCAAAAACACAGCACTGCACCAGCTACTCAGAAGGAGAAAAATGACTGCTACTGCTGAATCCAGGACAGTACTCTACAGTGATGACTCTATGTTGGTCAGCAAAACTTACTTATCTTTCAAAATAATTTTAATAGAACTTTAAAAAGTAACCACAGAATGGAAACCAAAGGAGATACCTCAAACTGACTGACCGGCAAGAGGCAGCAAGCATTCAAACATCCATTGTAAATCCCTCTGGAAAAAGCAGAACCATTACTATAGCACAGAAGACAACATACATTAAGTAAGTCTAATTTGTGTGCTCAGTCACCATGCATATACTCAAAAGAATCCGGTATGAGCAACAGTTCCTTAAAAATTGGGAATTTGCCTATAGATATTTAATTTAAATGAAATAACTGGCACTGCCAAATATGTAGAGCGCGTCTTAATTTTTCATTTTCAAGGCTTCTGGATCTGAACTGTGGAAAGATGCCAGTTTTTAAAAGATAGATGCTTCAGGCTGTCTGCTCTTCTGTTATTGAACACGTTGTTACATAACTGAAATACTTACGAATTGAGAGTAAAGTAAAAACAATAAGCTCATTAGAAGATGAAAAACCACAGTGTACCTTATGCACGTTTGAGAGTTAGGATAACATATGTGACAGCAGATACTTCTAGGAGTTCTAATAGGATCAACCTTATCTCTAATTTCTAAACAGAGGACCTTCAGAAGAAAGTGTTTTTCAGCTTCTTTTGTCTCTGCATGAACAAGGCTTGATAGCTTGAGACTATAATGCATTACTGTGGAAACCTTCGGTCTGTTACATAAATCATCTTAACACTCAGCAAGAATTGTCCAACAGTGCCATTGATATGTTCAAGTCAATGATCCTGCAAACAATTTTTTTTGTGTTTCTTCATATGGCAGACAACAGCAATAAATCACATTCATTTAAAACCACACAATATACTAATTTATCATGCAATAGCTATCAAAACTATATTACAGGGGAAGGTATAACTTTTTTCTATTGTGTTAATCAATTTCTCGAATTTACATTAGGTAAAGGGCAAAGCCTTAAGCAAAACATTAATTTTCCAGTACCACATGAATTCTATTTTCAAGAAGGAGAATGTGCTGACAATGATATTATTGATTTAAAACAATCATATATTCAAAGTTAACAGAATTACGTAAAACAGTAGACTTTTTTCAAGATTCCACTCTTGACAGTCTCTTCGTTAATTACATTAATTTCAAACATATACTATAGAGGTTCACTGGGATACGTGTTTTCAATGAAGTTTTAAACCTGAAATACATTTTAAAGATAACAATAAATAGAAGCACAAAAAAAGTAAAAGAAAAAAAAAAAAGAAAGATTACAAGATCTTGGCTCTGCAAAACCAATAATGTAATCAAAGCATTTAAACTTCCCTTCGGACAAAGACCCAGATGTGTGACCCATCATATCTTGGGCTGCATCAAACGGAGCCAGGCCAGTAGGTCAACGGATGTGATTATGCCCCTCTACCCTGCTCCAGTG